>JBAMBL010001802.1:0-179345 GCA_037043405.1 Drosophila subquinaria
CTGTGCGAATGATAAAAGGGGGCAGGAGAAGAAGAAATAGAGAAGGGGGAAGGGGGAAGAATAGCGGGAATTTCGGGAAAAACTGTTGTTGGCAATAACAAAAGAAATTTACAGATATTACACAGCATGGCTCCATAATAATACCAATACACAGACGCATCGCCCATTCACAAACAAAAAAAAACAAAGGGACAGTAAAACCATTTGCATATGTGTCTATGTGAGTGTGTGTGTGTCTTTGTGTGTGTATGAGGGCGTGAACAGCTCTTTTTACATTCATATTTCTCGCCTGCTTTCTGTTTGTTTTTGTCGAGCGAACCAATTTAAAATTTGTTGCGAGTTTTGTCGAGTTACGTTGCACAATTTTCGGCGTTTCAGTTACGTTTTGTTTCATATATATATATGTATATTAGAGTGTCCCTTATTTGTTCAAAGTCAATATTTTAAACGCATACGGGCTAGTTCTGTTCATTAGGTCCTAAAGCACTCAGAAATAAATTTTTACCTCAATCGGAGTATGATAACCCGTGCCGACTTGGATCGGAAAATTTAAAGATTATATGGGACAAAAAAAAATTTTTTTTTTTTTTTAATTTTTTATTTTTTTATTTTGTTTATTAGGTCCTAAAGAACTCAAAACCAAGTTTTCACCTTAATCGGAGTACGATAACCCATTCAAATTTGCATCGAAACATGAAAAAACAGTATTTTAACACTGATTAGACATTTTTCGATGATTTTTCATGTTTTGATGCAAATTTGAATGGGTTATCGTACTCCGATTAAGGTGAAAACCTGGTTTTGAGTTCTTTAGGACCTAATAAACAAAATAAAAAAATAAAAAATTAAAAAAAAAAAAAAAATTTTTTTTTGTCCCATATAATCTTTAAATTTTCCGATCCAAGTCGGCACGGGTTATCATACTCCGATTGAGGTAAAAATTTATTTCTGAGTGCTTTAGGACCTAATGAACAGAACTAGCCCGTATGCGTTTAAAAATATTGACTTTGACCAAATAAGGGACACCCTAATGTATATGTATGTCTGTGTGTGTAATGCTCAGTGTTCTTACGCCCACATCTATCTATCTATGTGTATTTGATTTGCTTTTCACGTGGTTCTTTTTACATAACTTGATAGGGGCTGCCAGACATAATACCAACCAATTTTCACATGTATTGAAGACAAGCTTTACAAGTTTCTACGCGCACACACACACACACACACATACACACACCCACACAGTTGCTGTTGGTCCATGTTGTCAAAAACCTTTGTACGCCCTCATAGTTTACAGCCATTGTCTGGCTCTGCATAATTGAAGTCAACGCTTTTACCTCTGTCCGTTCCCTATCCCTGTCCCCCGTTGGTGAAAGTGAGAGGCAAGCGGTAGCGACATGTGTTTAAACTGTCAAAAAATACCGTCAGGCACAGGGACACGCTGTGACACATACTGTCATAAAATTATTCAATGGTTATTGTCAGCGTCATCAACTCACAAAAACACACAGACACACACATACACACCTACAAGTTACACCTATGAAGTTAAAAGTTGTCGGTCCTTTTTCTACAGTTGGTGTTGCTGTTGTTGTTTCTTCTACGTTGTTTTATTCCTTCCTCGCCTCTTACAGCCCTTTTGCAATTTTTTGAATAGCATTTCGTAAGCGTTGCAAAACAAAACAACAAAAAAGGCAAAAAACATTAAATGGCAATTTGAGAAGGTTGCCTTATATTGGATTAAGGGACGAAGGGGAAATTCACATATGTGTGCTTAGACAATGAACAAAGAAACCGAGTTGCCCCTTGTTTGGGTGTTGTCAAAAATAAGGAAAAAAAAGAATCGAAAATAGCAAGAAAACGTAATTACCAAGCAATGTCCATAGTCCACAGTCCATAGCCAAGGTCTGCTCGGGATTTGTGCGCTCGTTTTGTTTAAATAACGTAGCTCATTCATTCAAGCGGAAGATAAAGTGCTACCAATTAACGCAAAATAAATAAAACTCAACTAATTGTTGGAAAAAACAAAAAACAAAAAAAATGGGAGATCCACAGACAAAAGAAATGAAGGAGCATCAGTCTGAGCGGTGGTGGGATCCAAGGCAAACTCTTCAAACGTCGCAGCGACGTCGTCCACTTGGCCATTTGTCCACTTGGCCACTTGGCCACAACTGACGACTGACGACCGACCAACAACGCGACGCGACGTCCGACGTCAGTCAACATTTCTGCAACTGCCACAATGTTGTCTTCGTTTTCCTGCCAAGCGCTTGGCCCACTTTTACTTTACTTCTTCCTTCCATTGCCATCATTTTCTTTACAATTTTTACAGCTCTAGCATTTCGGCGTTCGCAATTTATTTTTTCTCTTTCTTTTTTCCGCCTTTTGCTTTGCTCATTGTGCAAACTTGGCATTATTGTTTCCTAAGGCCAACAGCTAGAAAACACAACGTCAACAGCGAGAAGGCCAAGTCGGGCCAGGACAACAAGACCAACGACTAGAGTCGAATAGGAAGGGATTTTTCTTCAGTCTTCAGCAATTCCCGCCTTTCGTTATCGCTGCTGTTGTCCCCTTTGTTGACTATTCGTCGTACCCTATTGTTTTTGAATACGCAAAATTAAAACTAGCACCAACTGAGGCCCAAAATTCAGCCTTTAAATATATATTTGTATACCCTTTACCTGTGAAAATTACAAAAAAAAAAAGGTTAGCATATTTTTACAATAATTAACGAAATAAAAGACGTTCATTAAAAATAAATCTGTCAGGATTTAGATTCAATTTATTGAAAGTTAAATAAAATAATCAAGAAATTTGTTAATAATAGTCTGAGAGGAATTAAATTCAATTTACGGAAAACTCAAGAAAATAATTAAGAAGTAAGTTATACTTTTGGGAAGGTGTCAACTTTACGTTTACAGTACAGGATAACTCCAAGTCGAGCATTCTTTGAAAGGCGCAATTTAAACCATTTGTTTTTTTAAACTGTAGAGTAGAGTGCGTAAATCGTTGAACTGCGCCTCTGTTTACGTATTCGCGCACATATATTTAATTAAGCTAATTAGGGTACGTGCTCTGGGCCAAAAAGCGGCTTAAGCTTGTCTTTGAGAGTGTAATTTATGCGCCGCATGGGTTGCTGCACTTCAACAATAATTAGAAATGGCTGCCTGGTCAACACATGACACAGTTGGAGTCGTAGTTGGAGTTGGAGTTGGTGCTGTTGTTGTTGCTGTTGCTGTGGTTGTGGTTGTCACTGGTTGGTGGGGGGTCTAAGACGCGTCGTGATAAGCATAAGAAATATGAGCACCGGATATAAATTGTGTCAGCGGCAAAATGATAAAAAACCACTTAAAGGCGCAAACAATACTGCTGGCAGGCAGCCGGCACAATGACAAACCGCTCGACTAACCGCAAGCGCAGCAATAGCAAGAGGGCAACAACAACAGCAACAACGGCCATAACAATGATAGCAACAACGACGGAAATAACAAAAGGACACAACTTGTGTTGTCTGTAGGGTCTCTGTCTCTGTGTCTCTGTGTCTTTTGCCTTTGCTTTTGCCAAGTCATTTGCGGCACTCGGCGTTTGTCTGCTCGACTTCGGGTTTGGAGCAGAAGGAGCTGGAGTTGAAATGGAACTGAAAGTGTACGAGTATTGTGGGGTCTGGCACGGACTTGGACATTAACAAATACAATAAAAGCGCCAAAGATAGCACGTCAGGCTTTTTAATGCGCAAAATTGCAAACGTTGTCGGGCCGAGCTGCGAAAATAATGCGAAACGGAAGAAATTAGTTGCGTGCAAATTTATGCTCGGACTTTTGGCCAGCCAAACAGCCAACAGGAAAAGGGTCATTTTGTAGACGCGTGAAAATTCTGACCCCAAGTCTCAGCTACTTTTAAGCATTTTATAACATTTTTTTATTAGCTCAGCGATGCGACGTATTCTACTTAAGTATAGGGAGGGAGTTGTGGCAACATCGCCAAATGCCGCAGCCACAAAATGTTGAATTGAAAAATGTGCTGAAATTAGGGTGCTCCAAACATAGGACTATCCACCCCTAGTCCCTATCGCAGTCGGTGTCGCAGTAGAAATCGCAGCCGGAGAAAAAACAAGACGCATTAAAATTTACGACCTTGACGCTTTTGGGGGCAATTGCGGCAACAACTTATCGCCAATACACAAGCATATTTAAATATTTGCGTATTCTCAGAACAATTTGTAAAGCATTTTTTTTACGCTTCCTCATTGCAGCTTTGATGTGCGTGGACGGCCGTTTGAGAAGGCTCTCTACTGGTCGGATACGAACTCATTTGGGCCACGTGCATACTTTGTGACCGGACAGCAACCAGCCAAATTATCTGTGGAAAATATACAGTTGGATGATGAGGGCGTAAGTAGACATGGCCATAATAATATACTATACATATAAAAATCGACGGAAATGACGCCTCCTAATGCGTTTGTTGTATTATTGTCAACAGGTTTACCGCTGCCGCGTGGACTTTCAGAACTCGCCGACGCGCAATCATAGAATTAATTTAACGGTTATTGGTAAGACCAGTAGAAGCAACTGCAAATGCAATATACATATATACGGAGGTATTAAAGGCAACTCCATTTCTTCGTTCTATGCTCTCCCTTTGCAGTTCCTCCACATCAAATACTGGTGTACGATGCCTCGGGTCGTGATGTTGCTGGCGCTGTGGGTCCATTGCTAGAGGGCGATAATATTGTGTTGACATGTGAAGTGCGTGGCGGTAAGTAAATCATGATAAACGACACAGACGCGACATCTATACGCACACATATACACACACAGATAGAGACTCACGCAGTCAGCTACTTAAATGTAGCACTCAGACAAAAGGCTATCAAGCAAGGATGACAAGCAATGGCACACGCAACTTTTCCACCTCCTTCGCCTCCTCCTCCGCGCAGTCTATTTAAAGAATTAAAGATGAGTTGGCCCAGATAGGCGTGCACATGCTGCTCTTGGGCCATGGTCCAGGCTGACACTGAATCTGAGACTGAGACTGAAACGGCGGCGGCTAGAGGCAGTGGGGAGTCTAAGTCGTCATAAATAATAAAAATAAATGTATGTCAGAGTCTGCGGTGACACTGCCGACAAGGCGACTGCCCAGACAGGCTGCCAGGCTGCTGCGTCTGTGGCAGAGGCAGAGGCAGAGCCAACACGAACAACAACTGAGGCTGCGGCTGTGGCTGCGGCTTCTGTCGCTGTCATTGCCACTTTACTTTGAAAAATGCAACAATTTTCAGCGTCTGGCTTTTGTCGCATGTCGCCATGTCGTCCGTCCGCAGCAGCCATAGCTGCTACCTATGACCTGTAGGCATATGCGGCATCGTAAATCTTTAAAAAGGTCCCCAAGGTGAAAAGCGGAAAAGCAGCAGCCACAGCGTCCATTGCAAACTTTTCACACTGTTTGCTGGCAAGTGTGAAAAATTTGTACAAGTTGCTCGCTTGACTGAGTTGCTTGAGGGCTGCGACTTGGAGCTGAAACTGATGTTTCTGTTGCTGTTCGTGCTGGAGCTTGAGCTTAGCCGCTTGGTTGCTCCTGGCCCCGCCTGACATGACCATTATAAATCATTAACTTTCTGACAACAATATTTTGGTGTAAAAAAAAACTAAAAACTCCCAGACGCAAGTTGCAAGCTGATATTGGATGAATTTAATGATTTCCTAAGAAGCTTTAAAACGTGAATCCCTTTCAAGTTCACAAGTTCATTTGCATGCAATTTGTTGAGTAGTTTATGCAGCTTCCAGATGTTTATACTTGGAATTGATTTGTAAAGCATACTTTTTACTCAATTGCAAAGTCTCTTGAATTGAGCTTACTTTGAGTGCAGCTCAGCTTGCTTTAATGATTTACAAACAGCACTCTTTTATAGTAAATTCTTACCTACCGAGCAAGTCAAACACTCGTAGTTAACGCATTGAGGTGACTCCTGAGTGCGACGACGACTTGTCTGTTGTTTACGTGCCCCACGACTTTGGTTGCGACTTTCAACATTTTGGCATTTGTTGCCTGATGTGGCAACGTTTCGGTCTGGTCTGGTTTGGTTTGATTTGACTTGGCAATGCGTCACGTACTCAAGCTCGCACTTTGATTAGCTGCATGTGTTGGCGGCGAAACGGAAGCTGCCAGTGGGTGACGAGATTTGCCATTTCTATTTTGACACCTGCTGCGGCGACACTCCGCTGTGCTGTGCAGGTGGCTGCGGCAGCTTTGAGCCTCGACAATCGCTGTGATTTGTATGCAACATTCTGTATCCAAGCTGACGTCTGACAGTCCGCAATGCATATTTCATTTTGCTCCCTGCAACTGACATTGCCAACGGCAACAACTCCAACTACAGTGAGGCTCCTGCTGAGCGCTTAGTCAAATTAACTAATATTACCTTCTGGGCGCCGCATGCCGCTGCTGGCAATGTTAAGAATGAGTAAAGGAGAGAGGAGGAGAGAGTCGAGTTAGTCGGGTTGACTGAACTGGAGAAATGCAAATCTTGACGTTGGTTTTTATGGCTGGCACTAATCATAGCCCAGCTGGGCGCACAATAAACGCCAAATGCCAAATTGCTTTATCAACTTTATTAACTTCGACTAATAGCAATTAATACCAGCAATAAAAACCTAATCTAAGCGCACCATAAAAACCTCATCCATTCTCTGTCTGCGGCAATTTTATGGCAAAGCCACCACATCTATGCATATTTTTGGTATTTCGAGCAACTGTCCAACTGTCCAATTGCCAGCAGCTAGCAATTGGCGACAACCTTAAGTATGGCTTAGCAACGCGCTGTCTTCATTACTGAAGGGATACGGATAACGGATAGGGAACACAAAAAGAGATGAAGTAAGGAGTAAGGGGAAAGGACACAACATACATACATACATGAGAGTATAATGCTGCCAGCTAAATGCCACAAGGCAACTGTTATTTGTCTATTATCCCTGAATACTTTTCTTACCACAGTCTCTCCATTGTTGTTGTTTTTGTTGTTGTTGCTGTGAGTGTGAGTGTGTTTATGTGTGTGTATTGTCGCCAATGTCGTCGCTGCGTATACGTATTCTTTGCAATCAGCAAACATTTGGTGTCACTGAATTCTCTAACTAAACTCAACTATCAGCCACTTGCGTCTCTCTCGCTTCCTCCCATTCCTGCTTTCTGCTTGTTGCTATTGCTGCTCATTTCCGCCACATTCACTTGGCTGACTTAATGGCCAAAGCTGCAATTCCTCCTCGTCCTTTGGCCGGACCCTCGTTTGGGCGGCACTTAAACGGATTAAAAATATTTTGTGCATTTGATATGTGAGCCAGAGGATGAAATGCTTTTCCTTGGCCAGTCAGCTTTGCCCCGGGGCAAGAAAAAGTAAGAAGCTTGTAGAATTTAGATTGCGAAATGATTACCAACATTTTTTCCCCAAGACAGAGAAAGAAAAAAATGCCAGGGAGATAACTAAAAATAGTAAAAATAATATTTATTTTATAGAAATCCGCTCGGAATCATTAAATTGTCTGTCATAATATTTTATTAATATTTTTCCAAGACTCATTAGGAATCTGGATTAGCATTTGTACAAAGACGATTCGGCTCAACTTTAAATAATGGAAATACATGCATGGGATTTTTTCTCTTTCCTTTTGAATACCCAAAATCAGAAAGAAAAAAAAGTTGTTAGTTTGCATTTTCAGGCTTATTTAACATTCAGGCTTTTGCGTTTGTCTAACCAAAGTTTCGTTGGTTGATAGGGTCAGTCCGGCCATCTGGTGGCTGGCCAGCAACTTTGCTAGTTAAGCTGGCTAAGCCTTTTTTAAAAGCCTTGGGTACACACTGCTAAATGCGCATTATCATTAAAATGTGTAAAGTTCTTTTTGGCAATAAATTTGGCGAGTGCAACTCTTTGAGAGCGTGGCTGCGGTTTAATAACTTAATGCCAGTTAATAATGCATGACCCAAAACTTTTGTTGGCAGCAAATACATCCACATACATCATTCAAAAACAAACAAAAATTTATAGTTTTACTATACATAAAAAATTGATATTTTTTATGTGGATAAAACGACTGCGGAGCTTTATGAAAATCAAAGTGAAAATGGTTTTATTTTTGTTTTATTTATAGGACGGCCGGAACCCACTGTGACATGGCTAAATGGCTCAAGGATACTGGAGGCGGGCAGTGGCGTTTCGATGGGGCGACATGTGACTGTCAATCGATTGGAGGTGCCACAAATAACGAGAGCGGCACTCAACAACACCTACCGCTGTCAGGCATCGAACACAAAGCTGGTGGCGCCAGTGGAGCGCAGTATACGCATCGAAATGTTACGTGAGTGGAGCTGCAGGAGATGAATAAATATACGTACTTGGTAAACTCATTTGATATCTGTGCACTTGTACTTGCAGTGAAACCCACATCAGTCAATTTGACCAACAAGTTGAAGGTGTTCTCATCGAGCACGCAATATAATCTCACATGCATTGTGGCTGGCTCTGTGCCGGATACGGAAATAAGATGGACACAGAATAATCGACCTTTCAAACGTGGCATGGTAAGCTGATTCCAATTCCAAACTCAATTACTGAAGCTTCTACCGCAACCCTAATCTCCAGCTCAATCTCAATCGCATAACCAAGTCCAGGTGTCAAGCAACTGTCATATTTATGACTTTCCATTGACAATTTGATATCTTGCACTTGTACTTACCACCTAAGCTCACACACAGACATACATACACAGACACAGACAGTCTAAGCAATCAGCGGGCACTTTTCTAATCGATTTCACTCCATATCTGAATCTTCACACAGCTGTCAACTATCCAAGGCAATGGACGAGTCATATCCACTTTGTCATTTCACCCGCAACCCGAGGACGATGGCACAATGCTCAAATGCGAGGGCTCAAATCCTCGATTACAAAACTCAGCCATCGAGGACTCGCTCATGCTGAATGTCATGTGTAAGTGGACTCTACTTGTACTTACTTTCTAACATGCTTATAATTATATAACCACATTGGAATCGCATTTTAATTTCCCTGGAATTGACAGACGATGCACAAATCAAAACTGCTTGGGCAAATAAGTCTAAATTATGTAACATTATTTGCGCAGTTGCTGCTCATATGTCAATATTTACATCCTTGACTTTTAGCCAGGCCATGAAAATGCCGGCGCTTCGTCTGTCCCGTTTATTTTCCAACGCCATAAATTCTACTTTATATGATTATCAATTTAAAATCTACAGTTCGCAAATATAAATAACACTCTCCCACTCCCTTCCCCTTTTGTTTTGGCCACGGCAAAAAGGTCACAGCGTTCACAGTTTTTCGTAGCCATACAAAATGAAAAATAAAACGTCTCTTCACAAAATTCTTGGATTGAGTCGCTAGTTTAGTGAATTTCGTTATTTTTGTCACTTAGATTTGCCTTTGCTCTTGTTTGCGAGACGGAGATAATCATAAATTTATTGAATTTTAAAGTATCACACTTATTTGCAAGCCCGGCTCATAAATAATAAATGCCATAGACGGCTGGCTTTAAGAAAAATTTATATTTGCCAAAATGTGCAATATGAAAATGATAAATGATTGCTTGGCCTCAAAAATTTATTCTAAAATACAAAAATATCAAGAAACAATTATCGAGTAAATTGAATTGCAAACCGACCATACTAAATGGAAATATATACTCCAACAAACTAAACAGGATGACTAAGAATTGTACAATGAATCCTTGATTTGAGTACCACAAACTTTGCCATATACTCGTATTGCAATTTTATGCAAACTTTGAAGTATGTCTAATTTATTATGCCATCAGACTTTTATTCGCACCCGCACTATACTCGATGCTACCTTCGATTAATAATCATTATGTTATAAAAATAAAATCGCACTAAACTTTTTATGTGATCCATCATCGGTATTTATGCCGCCAACACGTACATACTATAGCACCACGACGGCAATTTTAATTTAAAAATTTTGTCATACTCATTGGTTAAAGGTTCCCGTTCTGGGTTAACCGGGCTTATAAAGCGCTTCAGCCGCCGCGCTGTTAACTTTTACGGCCGTTCTTTGGCGAATAGCAGAGGACGACAGCATCGCGGCATCGTGTCTCATACAATTTCCCATTTTATTATGCAATAATATTTTTCGATTTTACATTTTATATCACGGGTCTGTGCTATAAAAACCGACGCACGGCTGGGCAAAGGCATTTTCATTTAAAGCGTGCATCGCAGAAATATATATTTATTAAAAAATGCAATTAAAGAATACGTTAATTGTAAACAAATTTTTACCATTCTCTTTTAACTTGCAGACCCGCCACAGATCACCCTATCACTGGGCTCCACACTGCGTCCCGATGACATCAAGGAGGGCGACGACGTTTACTTTGAATGCCACATCAAGGCAAATCCCAAGGAGCATCGCATCACGTGGTCCCATGATGTAAGTTAAAGTAATTCGCATGTCAATGAATAGATCTTTAACCTTATCCAATCCATTCCCAGGGCTTGCCTGTCACTCAAAACGTGTCTTGGGGCATCATCATCTCCACACGGTCCCTGGTCCTGCAGCGTGTGGGGCGTGTCCATTCCGGATACTATGCTTGCTCCGCGGCCAATGATCGCGGCGAGACGCAGAGTCCATTGGTCAACCTAAGAATACGATGTAAGTAGTGCCTATTAAAAATATATAATTTTATAATAGTAACATCACTAATCTAATGCGGAAAGAGTGAGATTGCAATTCAAACATTTCTCATATTACGGTCAACTATGGTCAACTGTCCATTTGAATTCATTCAGACGCATTAAATTTGATATATGGTTGCTACACAGATGAAGTTTATTTTGAATTTTTGCATATCTGCCCCTGCTCTTCTCCGAAAATCGATAAAAACAATTTTGAATAACCACAATTTGCATTATTCCTCCTTGTTTAAACATCATAAAAGATGGGGAAAACACTTAATTATTAAATACAATGAAAATGTTGGCAAAAGCCGAAATTGTCAAAACGGAAAAAAAAAATAAAAACAAAAATTATGCTGACAGTTGGTGTCAGTCGAGCGGAGCATTAAATATACATATGCGTAAATTTATGCACAAATAGACAAAAATTTCGTACAGTCAACCACTACACTATCGCACCACCCAACCACCCAACCCACACGATAAACTCTGCAAAACCATTGCGGTAGTTCACTTCACAAAATCACAAAAACCTCCGTCCGTTGACAACAAAACAAAAACCATACAATAACAAGAAAAATATGTTCAAATGATACAAAATATTCAAATAAAAATACCTAATATTAACATACAAATAACGAAAACTTCACAAATTTAAATTTCCATAAAGAAGAAAAAAATACAAAAAAAAGAAAATTCAATTCAGTTTCTTTGTAAATTTTCAATTTAACAACTCGTCATTTTTTTAATACAATGAAAACAAAACTTTGTGCTCAAAATAAAAAAGAAAACTGTTTTTCAATAATTTTAATAACAGTTTATCTAATTTATTTGAGAAACAACAAACTATTAACTTAGCAATGTTGTAAAGTGGTAATTTATTTATTTTATTTACTTTCTACATTTTAATAATATTTGGTACACCTCTGAATAATTAGTGAATTTTCTGAAGAGATCTCTTGGATATAAAGCTAATTAATTTTTAAAATTAATTATATATGGTGATTATTTGTTAACTTGGTTAATTTTAATATCTGATCTACTGAGCAAAGCAACAAATTGATTCGAAATTACTATCTCATTGGACACAACAGCATAAATATCATAATTAACTGTTTTCAATTTGCTGTTCACACTCTTTTAACAAATGCTCATATTTACATGTACTATCGTCGAATATTATGTAATTATTCAGAAACACACACTCGTACACACTCACTGCTATTTAAACATACATATTACAAAGAGCAACATACACATAATTTCATGGCCTGACAATGGAGGCATAAAATGATTTCAGGCTTTTGTATGCCACACATATTGAAAATGTCTCAATTACCGTTATAGAGCATTTACTTCCGACTGTTTTTCTAAATAATTAATGATGCTTAAATACAAAATGAATGTGTAGACCGTTAGCCTCCATCGAGTGTGTGTGAGTGCGTAAGCATAAATAAGCATGCATATTCATATACATACATATGAGAACGACAGACGGACAACGAACAGACACACAACTTAATGTGTCAGCTGGACAGCTCTGACCTCGGAACAGGGAACCGGGAACAGGTGCGGGAACTGGAAACGGGGGCGATTTGTGGTGGCTGGGGCGTGTTGGATAATAAAAATGAATGATATGCTTTTATTATTGAAACACACAGTCATTGTGAAACAATTTATAATTATGGACTGAGCAGACGAGCTGGACAATACAGTAAAAGTTCAGGTCAGGTCTATTGATAGCGAGTGCAAGTGTGTGCTGTACTGGAAAATTCAATTTTTATTGTGCATATTTAATGCAGTTGCAAAATAGGCATTTTATATGCAAATAAGTTTTACTTCCCGTTGCAGCTAATAACCAAGTAAAGGTTGGTTATTAAATTAATTGCACTTGCAGTGGGAACATGAACACATTTAGTTGGCATTTATGCATATTATTCAGTTTATTTAACTAAAAATTTAATTATGCTTGATTTTTTTTTTGCGGTTGACTGATTTGAATCGAATTGAATTAAATTGAATTGAGCCGCATTATGCCGAACCCAAACTCAATCAACAACCCAACGCTATTAACGCAAATTAGCAGCTAATGGCAAATAAAAGCCCAAACAACAATAACAAACAAACAAAAGCAAAAACAAAAACAAAGGCAAAAACTGCTGCATCAGCTTGTTGCAAAAGTGAAATGAATAAAATCGAAGACATCAGCAAATGATTGGACCCAGTTTACATTGCATTGCGTTACCCTTTTCGATAATTGCGATAATTAAAAGCAAATACAATGCAAAGGATACGCCAACTGGCGAATATTCTCATCTCATCTCAGTCCAGGCAATCTGTTTGCACGGCTATGAGAGCATAACGTATACGCAACGTTAACATTTGCATACCATCAACCCACATACATATTTGGGTTGGGGATGGGGATGGAGATGGAATGGGTATAGGGATAGGGATAGGGCGAAAGAGAAAGGGAAGGGAATGATATTGTGTGCCATGACTATGATTGAGATAAATGGATTTATGGCAGTTGGCGCTCGTATCTTGGCAGAAATTAATCAGAAAATGTTAAAAGTGACATTCTACGATTGTGAAATTGACGCAGCCATATAAATTTATGAGTATTTTTATGGCATCAGCAAACAGACAGACAGAGAGGCTGACAAACATAAAAACAGACAGCAGACTCTATATACAAACTGTTGGTCGTAAACATGGTCAAATCGGACCTTGGTTTGTGCCATTATTCTCTGTGCAATGTGAGTTTAAGCTATTAGTTAAAAGCCAACTTTTAATTCAAGTATAGTAGTAAGTCAGCTTACAAAAATAAACTTTCCGATATGCAATTCAATTTTTAACAACAACAAACAGAAATTTATATTTATATTTTATTATTTGCTAAAACTTTTCAAATCATTCTTTTTTTTTTTTAAATTTTACCCACAATATGTACTTATACTGGGCGGCTTAAGGATTAGGGATCAGGCAGGTTGTGTGGTTGAGGTTGAGGTTGTTTATGACGACATTCGTCGACGCTAAAGTCTGGCAAGGCGAGAACAGTTTTCCAACTTTTCTTCAAACTTTTTGCATATGTGTGAATGTACAGACGGGAGGGGCGGAAGGGGCGGAAACGAGATACGAAAGGGAACAATACAATGACAGTACTTTGAATAAATCATGAGCCAAGTGCTAAAGTCAAAATAAATGCGAACAACTTTGTGCTGATGAGACATAAAATAACAGGTGGAGTTAAATACAAGAACGAGCATAGGACATTTAACTTAAGCAACTCTAAAAATTAAATTTAAATTTAATGGGCCAACCTTTTGGCCCTGTCCAAGACTCACTCACACCTGACCTGTCGTGTGCTGTCCTTTCTTTTTTTTTTCCTCTTTTTTGTATACTTTCACACCAGCTGCTTCATTTAAATTGAAAATCAAAGCTGTCAATTTTCCCTGCCGTTGTCCACTTCACAGCTGTCAGCTCAATACTTGCAATATAAATACAATATATACTTTATAGACATTCCGTAAGCTGTCAGAGAATTGCAGCTGCTCATTATTTTGCACTTTACTGATTTTGTCGACTGGTCTCTATCCCTGTTCTGTCTGTCTGTCTATTCGGATTCGGACTCACACAGATGCGCCAGTTTGCAGCAGCAGCACCGTCGGTGTAATTGGAGCCTCCTTGGAGGAGGCTGTGCCCATTCCCTGTCGCGTCAACTCGGATCCCCCCGAAATCGACTTCGAGTGGACGTTCTCCAGCAGTGGCGAACACTTCGAGGTACCCTCTGGACATTATGCAACCATACAGGATCCCACAATGACCACCAGCAGCGATGTGAGACGCACCATTGTGGAGTCAAATGACACACACTTTGAGAGTTATGGTAAGTTAGCCGTAATTTTTGCAGCTTGACAATATCAATGTATTTTATGGCCTATGCTTAGGCATATGCATATGCAATGGGATACAATTTACATGTGCTTGCGGTTGAGCAAACACTCGAAATTATCAGGTAAGAGTAGGTCAAACTGTAGGTCCCAGGCTGAAGATGAATTTCGGTTTAACTACAATATATTTTTTGAGTTTCTTATCAATATTATGCACATAAATTGAGTTATCTAAGTGTGTACCAGTTGGCTTAACTGGTCTGCTCGAGCGAGCAGAATTTATTTCATTTAACTTTACGAAAGTCTAATGCACATACAAGAGCAGTCTATTTAAACTTCATTTCGAATTAAACTGAGACCAACTTTTTTGACTCATTTTCATTTAACTATTTGCAGTCGAAACGGTCAGTGAGTTGATCTATACTCCGAAAGGTGAACGCGACTATGGAACACTTGCCTGCTGGGGGCGAAATGCAATTGGCAAACAATCAGAGCCATGTCTATTTCAGGTAGTGCCGGCAGGTGAGCATCATCATTCAATGAGAGCCTTTTGTGTGCTCGAAATTAATTTTTTGTTATAAATTTAAATTAAATTTCATTTCATTGACATACACGACATACTTTGGCCTTTTATAGCCAAGCCGGGAGCATTGCGGAATTGTACTCTTCGCCCGTATGTTGTAACGTCAGCCTCACTGAATTCATCGAATCAAACGACAATGCATGGCAATCAAATGTTGCAAACACAATACGGCAGACACGATGCGAATTATCCGCACATGGAATACGTACGTGAGCGCCATGGTAACAATAATAATAGTCGCAACAATGCTGCTGCATCAGCATCAGCAGCAGTTGCCCATAAAATGGCCAACAATAAAAATATGAAAGGAAGCAATAGCAAAAGCAAAATAAATGCTGGCCATATTAAATCTAATAATAATAAGCAACCGGAGCAAAGATATCGCCTGAATCAACAGCAAATGCAGCGTCTAAAAAAGCGCACATCATTTACACCATCCCAGACATTGGCAGCAATCGAAAGACAGCGCCAAAGTAAACAGCAGCAACACCAACACCAGCAACAATCGCCAAGCAAATCAGCAGCAGCAACAGCAACAGCAGCGCCCACATCAACACTAGCCTACATCAATAACAAAACTGATGGATCACTGGCCAAGAAGCAGCAGACAAAGCAGTTAAAGTCATCACACTCGCAACTGAAACAGGAACAGGAACTCGAACTGGAGCTGGACACTAAGCGGCGTGTGCGACGACGAGCTGCTGAGAGTCATGGCTCGATTGCAGACAGCAAGTTGCCTCAGACATCAATAACAAGCAAAAAGCTGCAGCAGCAGCAACGTGCAACAAAATCAAATTTATCATTGTCACATATAACAGAACAGGCCGGAGTAGTTGCTCGCTCGAATGTCAAAAACAACAACGGCAAACTGCCAACAAAGTATTTTAATAAGCGACAGAAAAACATGCAGAAACAGAAACAGAAGCAAAAGCAAAAGCTGAAGCTGAAGCAGCACAGTCAACAACAAAAGGGAAGCGAGGTAAACGAGCACAACATAATCCATCATTTAGCAGCAGCATCAACGCGAAGAAAACGGCAAGCAGCAAATGACATCACGGCATCAACAACAGGAGCAGCAGCAGCAACACTGGCAGCAGCAACGGGAACAACAGCAACGGCAACAACAAAGTCAACAGCGGCAACAGCAGCAGCAGCAGTTCGAATAGTTGCTGATGCTGAGACAGACGCTGAGACAGATGCCAGCAGCAGTGGCAGCAACAGCAACAGCAGCGGCGACATCGACACAATACTGGGCACATTGCGTGCGATTGGCAATGAGAAAATCGTCAGCAGCAGCAGCAGCAGCAGACTGATGCCGCCCAATGCACCACAAATTAGCAACAAACCGGCGGCAGCAGCACAACAAATGGCAGCAGCAATTAGCGGTAACAATAAGCCAGTGGTAGTAGCAACAGATGCAGTTGCAGTTGTTGCCGCTGTTGCAAACAAAGATGATGTCAAGACAAACATTGACGGAGCAGCCACTGCGCCATTGTCCATAGATCGTGGAAAAGGAGCTAAGCACACGAGCAACAAATTTAACGTAAACAACAGCAATGCGGAAATTGAAGACAATGATGAGGACAATGATGGTGATGTGGGTGATGGAGATGAAGATGGTGACGACGAAGACAACGACGGGGACGATGACGATGACGATGCTAACGAAGATGTGGCTGAACTGCAGACAGACGACGAGTACATGGCAGATGATCCCAGCGACTTGGCCGACTATGACACAGACGAACAGCTGGAACAACAACAACATCATGTTGATATTTCATCCCTGGAGCATCAGTTGGACCTAGAATCATTAGAGGATGATGATACAGATGCGGAGGGGGAGGCGGTGGCGGATGTCGATGATGACATATACAATGTTAGTGACGATGATTTTGTGGCCAGCGTGGCGCAATCTACAGCAGAGACAACAACCCAGTCACAAACACAAACTCAACCACAAACACAACCACATCCAGAGGCCACATCTCTTTCAGCTGACTGGCAGCAGCCTCATTTCGATTACTCACGCATGGAGTACAGCTTCAGCAATGGCGTGGTCACCCAGAGTCTCATTGGTGGCGGTGCCAACGGCTATGATGGCAACTCTGGCGGTGGTACCATCAATTTCGACAACTACGACAACATAATATACTCCACCATGGAACTGGAGTGCATGCCGGGCTACGATGGGGGACTCCAGCAACAGTTCTTCCTGGAAGCCTACGATTCAAAGACCAAAAAGCTTCGTCTAAACATGAGCAGCACTTATGTGGATGTGCCTGTATTTCGCATAGATCTCACAGGTGAGAAACTTTAGTTTTTTATTTGTGAGTAAAAATACAAGACTCAACAGTTCTCTTAAAAAACTTTGAATTTATAAATCAATTTTAATGATTACTTAAATACATATTTAAAATTCAATCTTTTAATGAAAATAGCAAATATATATATTATTATTAAACTAAAATTCTTTTTATCACAAATCATTTTAAAGAATGCCATATAAAATAAAAGTCTTTAAGTAATTATTAAAAAATAACTTAGTTAGGTGTTCCTCATAACAGTTATGATGCCTGCAAATTTAAAAAAAAAATGTGAAATCCAATTCCATATGCAATATGCCCATTTTGTAGCTGTGTCTATTGCATTAAGCTTATTCACTATTGTATTTAAGTGTGGTCGGATTTACAGATTGCTGTGCTAAGGCGTTGGCATTAGAGCATTTTTGGCGCACTGTGCAAAAAGCCACAATCTAAAGACTCGACTTTCATGCGGCTAACAGCAGCAGCAGCAGCAGCAGCAAAACAAGAACAAGTAGAAAAACAAAAACAAATCAAAGTAACAAACTGTGCAAAAAGTTAAGCAAGCCAAATCGCGCGGCGTGTTTTCGTATGGAATGGGAGCAACAGCAGCAGCAACAGTAATAGTAACAGCAGCAACAACAACAGCAGCAACAACAACTACACAGTGCCACGCAGATTAATTAGTTGAGGCTGCCAGGGCCACTTTTCCCCCGCCCCAAACACTACATCCTACAGCTGCCACATGATGTTGCTGCCTCTGTTTGTTGTAATGAATTTTAGCTAGTCAGCAAAACTTTTATGCCAATGGCGCTGTGAGGTGGATGTGAGGAAACATTGGGGTTGCTCTTTGGGGTTTGGGGATATCGTTTACTGGCAATCGTCGTTGGTTACCAACGGGGGCTAAAATTTGAATCATGCTGTTGAAAAACAAGATTTATTTGAATGCTATCCAAAAATATTATCAGATTACATTTTGATTTTTGTTGTCAAGTGGTAAAAACCCGAAGTGAGCCAAGTTAATGAGCCACATTTGTGGCAGTGCCAAAAATCAGGCTGCAATTTCTGCTGCACTGGCAGCTTTTTATGTAGCCTCTATCGATGACTTGATACCTTCATTTTGGTTAGAGCCATCTTGAAGTGGGTGGGCGGGGAGGAAAGGCGGCTTTGCATTCAGCGATATTTGCAAAGTCAAACGAAGCGTAAAGTCACGATTAGTTAGACAGGCGTGTTAACGACTCTGGCTTTGGTTTTGGCGACTCTACTTGGAGCTGGGGAATTGTAAGCCTCAAGGGGGGGAGGTAGATAGAAAGTGGGCTGGTGTTGTTGTTGTGTTTTGTGGGCATTAGTACTGCCTGCCCTTTTCACTACTACCATTTTAATGAGCTGCTATGGGTGCAAAACAAAAAACTTTGTGATGCAAGCATTAAAAAATAAAAGAGAAACTTTTCTTTTTATGTGCGTGGCTGGCACAAGTTTCTGGCCAGGACGTGTTAATTAAATGCCTGTTTACCTAATGGAGTTTGCAAAACGCAAGTTTTAAATTAATGATCGGGTCAGCTAATGGAATTGCTCTCTCTCTCTCTGTCTATCTATAGATCTTACGCCAATGGACTTTTATCCAGATGCGCATCCTGCATTGCACTTGGTCGTCTACAGTGTCAACCAAAAAGGACGCTCCGAGCCGATTGTGCTGGAGAATGTGCCCATCAATGAGGCGGACAAGCGTTCAGGTGAGTGCAGCCAGCATATGAATTGTGCTTTAACTACGATTATTTTTTAAAATGAGCTGAAAATAAAAGAAAAAACAAAAAGAAAAACAAGCAAATGCTACTCGTACATACAAAGTTTGCGTTTCGCATTGTCCCTGGAGTGTGTTTGAGTTGGCAAAGTGTTGGCGGTCCCTCAAAGTATGCAACACGGCGAAAAGTTACCGCTCAGAGAAGGGGAAAGTTGGCGGTAGTGATGGGAAAGGAAAAAGTGGGAAGGGACAAAGCATTCATTGCTTTTTAAGCACCATTTCACCTTTAAAAAGTCATTCAAGTATTTGCATAGTCTGCTTAACCGTTTTAGTTTTTTGTAAGTACAATTGTTCTTTTATTTAACGAGTTTTGTTTACGTTGGGGCGACAGTTTCCCCTCAACCTTCCTCCCTGACCCAAACGAAACCAAGTAGTAGTGCTAAGATTTCTTATTCATGCTTTCTTTTTCAACTTTGACGTTAATTTTCTTTCAAAGTTACATTTTTCCATTTCCTCCCACACAGCAAACGATGCGAAAGAATGTAAAACGGCATGGGAAAACGCATTGAAAGGCTTGTTTTACACTCACTTACGTCACATTAATCAGGATTTTTCAAAAAGGAAAATACATGATTTTGTGGGCAAGAAACTATTAGGTTTACTGTCTAAGTGTGAAATGCAAGTGGGAATATTTAAGCATTACAATTAATTTCCAACTCTCTGTGATATGAGCTCAACTCATATCGAATCAATTAAGACAAATCAAATACAAATGATATACAATGAATGTAACAAAGTGAGTCGCTTAAATAAATCAGCTATTTGTGCACCTGGCCATTATGACACACACACATAGACATAGCACATTGATTTATTACGTTATTACGTTATTAAGTAGATCGAAATCCTGTGCCGACTTGGACACTCAATAATGTTTACCTCTGCAATGGCAATGAGATCCAAAATACAAGTATTTGTCCGCTTCAGATACTCAACATGAACAACAAATCCACTCAATCATCTCTATAATACACATTAGAGTGGGACACACTGCACAGCTGGCCATTTCTCGGCAGTTGGCAGAAGCGAGATAAAATATACAAATACATTTAATAGTTACACATCATAGTGTGTGTGTGTGTGCGTGTGTGTGTGTGTTTAGAAGAATAATATCCAAAAATGCAATATACGTCAGGTGTCAATATTTGCACCTTAACTTGGCAAATTTGAAAGCGTTTCATTTGACACTTAACCGGCAGATGTGAATGCCAGCTGAGCGTTTTGGGAGCAAGCTTCTATGTATATTTCGGCAACACACACATTTTACATTGGCAACAACGCTCGACGCCGACGCCACCACATTAATGTAAATATAATCAATTTTATGTTTTACCTTAGTATCAAAAAAAAAAAAAATACGAAAGATAACAAAAAATATATGCAAAGAAAAGAAAGATCTTGTTATGCTAAACTGACACACAGAGATTCCCCAGGAGTTACATTATCCACATCGAGAATGCCAGGACATACACACACACACACACACATCTACATATACACATACTTGGCCATAGTCGCATCTGTGGCATCAAGGTAACAACGCATCAGACGACGACGACAGCGACAGCGGCGGAAACGAAACAGACACTGAGCCGTGAGTTCCCAGTGCCATCCTGCTCCCTGCTCTCCACATCCTGTCATGCAACACAAAATATAAACGATTACTGTAAGACAAGAAAAATATACATTAAACATGTCTTATCTGAATAAAATATCCCAAAAGACAACGGCGCTGAAAGTAAAGTAAAATAATATTATATCCAACATATATGTATGTATGTAAGTACAGCAGATCGAAGTGGTTGGTTGGCTGACTGGTTGTTTGGTTGCCTGGTTGGTTGGCTGGTTCTGGCAGGAAATGTGACCGCCTCCGCCTCCACTTGCCACCAATTCACTTGACTTTCCTGCCAGAATGGTGATGAAAAGCAGGAGCCAAAGCGATAGGCAAAGACGCTGGCAACTGATGTTGTTGTATTACGAGCATGCGATACAGATACAGATACATTGTTTGGCTTGGCATCCAACACACCCGCATCCATGCACACACACACACACACACACACACTCATACAGGACTACAACATTTTATTTATGCTTACTTTGTGTAAACGTAAGTGTAACCGTAAACGCATTCCCGCTCAGACCAGCCAGAGTTGGAGTTGGAGTTGGAGTCGAAGCCAATGGAAGATTCGACTTTACATGTGAGCAGCAGCATTCGCCTCGTTCTCGTAATCCCAATACATTTTAACCAATCCACTTTTTCATCGTTTCATCGAATCATTTATATCACAAACGGGAGCATTAAATCGAATTAAGCTTATAAGAAGACTCAGACGCAGATGTAGACGCTGTGGAAGATGGGTTGGGTAGTAGTGGGAGGGGGGCAGGACAAAGCAGACGAATTGCTTCGTCCTGCACTCAACAAATGAAACGCATACAAACAATTGGCTTATGAACGGAACGCAGGACGCAGGACTCGAAGTAATGTTTGTGATGTGGTCCTGTGGTGGCTGCCAGAGTGTGGACTGTGGACTGTGGGATGTGGCAAGCGGTGTGCTGCTTGCCTGTCTCAAAATCCCTATGCTTCCTTGTCCCCTTCTCTCTCTTTCTCTCTCTCTCTCTTGCTGGCCCTCTCTGGTTGCCTGGCTTATCTGCTTAACTTGGGGCATGTGCATGGTCTGTCCACCCGTCCGCCCACTCCCTCGAGCCTGCAGTCCTACCTTGCTGCTGCTGCTGCTGTTGTTGTTTTATTGATAAATATTTGCACAAGTGTGAAAATTTCATTACGCCGCTGTGCTTATATTTAAATTACTTTTTTCATTTTTATTCGATGCTTTCCTTCTTTTGGCTGCTACTCGTAGTTCAACTCGTCGTCTGCTGCTTGGCATCAGTTTCAAGTGTCTTCATATACATATATACATATATTTTATTTGGCAAGCAACTGCTTACATTCGTCCCTACTTTATGTCCTTTGTGTGGCAGTAGGAGATTTTTGTCCTAGGTGCCAATCTACTATAAAGTAATCCGTGTTCAATTTCTGCATATATCTGTGTATTCAACTGGAGTAGGTTCAATATGAAATTCAATTAAAACATTAACTACAGACTGCCAGATTCTCATGGCACTAATGGAAAATCCCCAATATATATATACATTCACGCAAATATATATATTTTGAAAAGTCATGTGCCAACAATTACAACACATGTACAATTTGGACATGCAGCTGTGTGTGTGTTT
Source organism: Drosophila subquinaria (assembly GCA_037043405.1). Lineage (NCBI taxonomy): Eukaryota > Metazoa > Arthropoda > Insecta > Diptera > Drosophilidae > Drosophila > Drosophila subquinaria. Next base: position 22,544 of record JBAMBL010001802.1, read on the forward strand.
ATGTGTGTGTGGGTGTGTAGATGGGTGTGCTTCTAAACGCAGCCATGCATAAATGAGCAATTTCGCTCGCGGCGCAGTTTCGTCAACATTTGGTAGAAATGTTGCAAAAAAAAATATTTATTGATTTGCAACTTTGGCGCTGCTGCTGCTGCTGTCGACGCTGCGCTCCGCTCCGCTCTGGCTGACTAACAGGCACAGGTTTATAAATTAGCAACAGTCTGCGACTACCCCAACTCCTACCCAGCTTCCTTCCGCTTCCCCTCTCGCTGCCCAGTTGCCAGTTAGACTGCTTTTGGCTTTGGTTTTCCTCTCTCTGTCTCTGGCCCTGGCGCTGGTTTTCAGTTTTGGTTCTGGCTTTGCCATTTTGCCATGTTTGCTTATTGAAATTCTGTGTTGCATATCCGCAGGCGCGCATGATTTGTTGAATGTTAAACACATTTTGACTTTACGACGAAATGCGGAATGCGAAATGCGAAATACGAAATAAACGAAATACTTATGGCCTTGTAATGTATATTCAATTACTACAACGCCAACACTCAGAGCAACACTCAAACCAACCTTAACTCCAACTACTATACCAAAAAATACAACAATCAACGGGTTTCAATTAGTGAGTTTATTCAATAAATATTTGTCTAAAATTGCATTAAATCAATTTTTACATTGAATTACTAAAATGCTTGTAAAATAGATTTTTACAAATTTATAGAACAAAAAAAACTCCGTTTAGATTTGTGGGATTAAATGCCAAATATGAGTTATCTTAACTTAGATTCTTTAAACCAATAACTTTTATTTATTAAACAATTTTGTCGGCTTAAATTCAGAAAAACTGTAAAGAATAGGAAAATTTAGTGAGTGTTTTTAATAAATATTTGTCTAAAATTGCATTAAATCAATTTTTACTTTGAATTACTAAAATGCTATTTACAAATTTATGAACAAAGAAAAATCCGTTTAGATTTGTGGGATTAAATGCCAAATTTGGTATAAATATGAGTTATCTTAACTTAGATTCTTTAAACCAAAAACTTTTATTTATTAGACAATTTTGTCGGCTTAAATACAGAAAAATTCAAAAAATATTTGTCTAAAAATGCATTTAATAAATTTTAACACTGAATTACTAAAATGTTTTTAAAAAAAGAGTTTTACAAACTTAAAGAACAAGAGAAAATTTGTTAAATATCTGGGCTTAAATGCTAAATTTGGTATAAATATAACTTAAGATCTTAAGCAAATAAAAATTAATTGATAAGCCAATTTAATAAATATTTTATAGAATTGAAAAAATATTATAAAAATCTTTGCCTTAGTAAAAAATTGGACTATGGTTCAGGTCGAAGGTTGGAGGTTTTTCTCATGTAATTGTAATCTATTGCATTGTACTTTCAGATGGTCGAATGGGCTTCTCCATATTGCCAATAGCCGCTCTGCTCACCGGCACACTCTTCACCGTGGGCATTGCCGTGCTGTTTGTGGTTGTGATTGCCGTGCGTCGTCGTCGCTGTCAGGGAGCACGCAATTTGTGCGATGATAAGGACAAGCATTTGGGTGAGTCAAGCTGAATCAGAAAAGCGCTAATCGGCTGGCAGAATAATATAGTGAGGGAAATCCCTTTCTGTCCCACCTTCTATAGGAATGGATGTGACGGTCACGGCACCGCTGGAAACTGGCGCTGGTCATCAGCGTCTCGTTGTGGCCTATACGCTGAAGCAGGGCATTGAGAAGCAACCGGACATACTGAGCGCACAAAAAAGCGCAACTGGCAGTGACACATCGTCACCTCTGGGAAATCGACAGAGTGGTTTATTTATGGGCAACAACAGCACGACAGCCGCGCCCAGCAGCGCTGCGAATCATAAAACTGTGGATTATGTAAGTCTGAATACAGGTGGAAGGCGTAACCGTGCGAAACCGACTTTGTCATTTGCTATATTGCAGGATGTCAATGCGCCGCACCTGAACAGTCCGCCCTCGCAGTCGAGCACGCTGAAACTGGAGAGTGACAGTGCCGCCAAAAGTTATCAGCCGCCGCCTGCTGCAGCTCCTCTGCTCTACGATGCGATGCCCACGCTCAGTCGCTACGAGCCGCTGGGCCTGAACATGGGCGGTTACTCCGGTGCAGGTGGAGGCGGTGGAGGTGGCAGCAATAGCACACTCAGCTCGGCGGGCAGTGTGGCCAACTCCACGAGCAATGCGCACAGCAATAGCGGTGGCAGCCATTATGCCCAGCACTTGCATCACACGCTGCCACACGGTGTGGGCGTGGGCGTGGCACAGCCCTCGGGCAGCTTGCCGCGTGGCCGAGATCCGCTAACGCTGGCCGATTACTTGACCACCAGCAGCCTGATCGACTACAATCTTAGCAAGGCGGCGGCTGCCACAGCCGCCCCGCTGCCCACGCACATGACACTGCCAAAGGGCATGGGTCACGGCCATGGTGGTGGGGTCATGTCCAGCACCAGCCTATCGCCCTCGCAACTCACCACCATCACACAGAAATCGAATGCAGGACGTAATCACATTATCACCGACACGCTTCCCGGCCCCGAGAGCTGCGTCTAAGCTTGGGACTACTGGACTACTTGGCACCCCAAATTCCTGGCATCAAACAAAAGACTGTCGCACAACAGAACGAGAAACGTATTCAGAAAAGAAAAAGAATTAAAAACACAAGTAGAAACAGAGAATGAGAAAGAGAAAGAGAATGTTAGCTAACTATAGTCGAACCTTATCAGAACTAACTATTCCGTAACTAGCAAAGTTATACGACGGTGTCTCTAATCATGGAATTCTTATTGTTAGACTTAAATGTAGATCTAATCTAGTCAATGTATTGTATTGTATGTATCCGTGTCCGTATGCATGTGTGTCTGTATGTTTGTTTGTTTGTTTGTTCGTTTGTATATGTTAGTGTAATTGTATGTATTTCTAGTGGTAACAAGTACTTATACTAGCGTACTCTATATGTGAAGCCTTAGATGGAGCATCATCGATACCAAAATCTCCATATTTGATGCTGAAACAAAGGCTTAACTAGTAAAAAAGAAAAACCGTCTTGTTATATTGCTGTGTACTTCCAAGCGAAAGCAAAAAGAGTTGTTAAATCAGTTTTTTCTACTGCCGCTAAAGTAAAAAACATATCCCACACATATCCTTTTCTGTCTTACCAAGCCTATGCCGAAATTCAACCGCAACTATTTGAACTGCTGCCCAAGATCAAAGCCATAAGCAAACACACACACACACACACTCCCAGTCCAAGGGATAAAGTTATATTGGACACGTCTTGCGCCATTGCCTGGCCAGCTCTGGCCATTATTTAACTTTTAAACACGCACCAGCCAGTGAGAGAGAGAGCCAGAGAACAGAGAACAGACCGGCAGATTTGAATTTAATGGGCATGGCCCTGACTGTGAGCACGGCCAGGAACATGAGCATGACCGGGATGTGAGCAGCCAGTCGCCAGTCGACGTTGCTATTAGAGCAGCAATAGCACCCAACAAGTGAGCAATAAAGAAAAGTTTAGAAAAATATGCGATAAGCACCCCATGGACCCCATAATAAGCTCACGAGCGATTGAATGGGTATGAAACACAATAAAAGCTGGTCTGTGGCGAGAGGGGAGCCGCTAAAACTGGGGAAAACTGGGCACGGATTTGTGCGCACGATAGCGCAAAATGATGACAATAAATGGAAAAGTTTTTAATAAGCCAATAAAATGATTTATGTAGCAAAAAACAAAAAAAAACCATAGAGCCAAAATTGCCGCACTCAGCAGGTTTATTAACAAAGAGGCCAGTTCGATTGTTGATTTGAGCAGCTGGTCATGACAATTTAATAAACACGACTTTCACAAACGCATAAATCTAATTAAACAATCTATTGGCTGCTTTACACTTACACTGATTACAAGTGGAACCTGGAAAAACAACGAATCACATATTGACAGCAATTAAATGGCTTTGTTTTTGTAAGAAATTCGGCATATCAATTGATTGAACTTGGGCACGAAAATCAAATAGTTGCTAGGAACTGCATTTTGAATAGCAAATATTTTCAATTACATTAAAACGATTGAATTAATTAGAATATCTTTTGAAAAGATATGGCAATTGTTATCAAGGCATGTTCGCATATCAGAAATGCGTATTTTTAAACAAATAAACTATTAAGCAAGGTCTAAACTCAATAAGTGTTCAAATATTGATTTGGGTTCGATTGTTTACATTCTATTGTTAGGATCTACATTTTGCATATCTAACGAATGTCACAAACAATATTATTGAAGTACTTAAGCTTACTGAAATCGTACATATAAAAACATAATTATAAGAAGTGTGAATATAATTATTAGTTTAAGATGTAAGACAAGCAAAAAGTCAAACGTTGTATTGAATACTGCATACATAAATACATACATATAACAAACTGTCAGAAAATCATAAACTTCCTCAAAGTGTATAAGCTAATGTCCCCTGCTGTAGATATTCAATACGAGTACGAAACTAGTTGAAATTTTGAGAACGAAATCATGTAGTTCAATATATTATCAAGGCATATGCTAAAATGTATCTAAAATGGGTCTCAAAGAGAGACAAAAACTGTACATATATACATACATATATAAGCACGACGATTGTAACTATCTATGTAAAAATGCTTAAAATATTTGTGATAAAGTAATAGTGTTAATAATAAGTAATAAAACATGACATATGAAAAATAAACCATCAATTTTAGCAGTTTTCAAATGCTAATACTAGTGTCAAGCATTCAAATCTTCAGTGTAGATTCCTCAACAGAATTTAGTTCAGTTAATTATGACAGGAGTTGCTTAAATGTTAAAATAAACATTTAAAATTTCGAGTTTTCAAAACAGGTAAGGGGACCCTTTCTTGAAAATTTATATCTAGAAGCTAAAAATTATGTTAGGTGTATTTTGTATTTACAACTACGTTTTCTATTAAATTTATTTTTTAGAGAAACTCTATATATCGTTAATATTTGGATATATATCGACAACTCGTTAAATTTTTTTTCGATTTTTACATTTTTATATCAAACTTAATTCATTTTTTGTATTTACATCATTACAAAAAAGTATTACAGTCGAAGTTCCCTAACTCCAATCACCATTAAACAAAGAAAAGGTTCGAGTTAGAAAGATATTCGACTTATAGAGTTCTTTTTTTAGATTTATTAATTTTACTGCCACTCATTTAGCTTGAGTTAGAGAGAAATTCGAGTTATAGAAGTTCGAGTTATGGAAGTTTAACTGTATATAAGAATTGGTAAATGCTTAAGTTGCCTAAAGAATCTAACGGGCAAAGCCCATAAACTGAGTAATTACGCGTTCACTTTCAGAAAATTTAATTATATACATAGTTGTACATTTCCTGTGCAAATGTGCTGATAATGTGCAACTGATACCTGAGTCATTCTGAATCATTCATTCAAAAGATCGCAATATTTTGATAAATAAACACTAGATTACCACTAAAACCGCACCAATTTTAATCAAGTTTAATGACTTTGCATCTTGTGTAGTTGAGAGCATTCAAAATATAATCCAAATCTTGTAGAAATTATTAGATATTTATGAAATTAAATTGAAAATTTTAATTTTTTTGTAAGAAAATTTATTTAAATGTAAAATATTTTTATATGTACAGATGAGAAAGTGCGGCTACTGCTATCACCAACTGTAATTCGATGCCCGTAGATATAGTATGAGAGTAATTAGGGGCAATGTTAATCGTTGTTTTTCCTAATCTTATATTTATTCTCTTTTTATATATATTTAATATACAATTTAAGCGATCGAGAAATATTCAAATACAACAACAATATAGAACATCTTATCATAGTTTTCCGAGTATTGGAATAAAGGGTATCTCACAGACGAGATGAGAGACCCTTTCTCAGCACATTTGTTGATTAGCACAAGCACTTTTCATGACATCAGGAAATGCAGGCTGATTAAGAACAATCTCAGAGACGTAATCTGCGGTTGAATGGGGGCTTCAAAGAAATCTTAAGTAATTTTGCTCACTCAATAGCTAAAAATACCCCCTATCTTTGACGAGCACACATACCTCTGGCTACGCCTGGCACTATAATTAACGACACAGAGTCCGAATCGACTTCAGTTGATTTGTCAGACTCAGTGTCAAGTCGTCGTGGTTGTGAGTGCATCTCTTAATTTTTATTTTCTCACAATGAAGGTTTTTTTGTGTTGGTTCCTGATCCTTGTTTGCGGCATCCTGGAGTGCACTGTCACAGCAAGTAATAATGAATTCAGTTGAGCCTTATATTCAGCATTATTTTTATTTTCAACAGTGTCATCGTGTTTCACAAAGCGATAGGTTGCCCGTTACACTGTACTACGAGGCACTGTGTCCGTACTGCATGGAATTTGTGACTGAGCAGTTAAATCCGTCGATGGTTCGCCAAGATCGTCTCGCCTTTACTGAGCTAACTCTGGTGCCCTATGGCAATGCCAAGGTATATAAAGAAAGAAAGAAAGAAAGAAAGACAGTTTGAACTCTCCTCCGTCCGTCTTCAGGTAAATAGTATAGGCAAAGTAGTGTGTCAGCATGGCATGGAAGAGTGTGAGCTAAATGCCTGGCATGCCTGCATCCTGGAGCACCAGAACATCACGAACTCACTGAAGCTGATTGCCTGCATGATGCGCAGTCGGAAGAATAAGCTGGACGAATGCTCCTCCCATTACAGCATCAACGTGACCGCCGTCAAGGATTGCAAAAAGTCGCGCAGCGTCGATGATATATTGCAAAAATATGGCGAGGAGTCAAGCAAAGTGGCATATAGGGGAGTTCCGGCTATAACCATTGATAATGTAAGTATATGGAATTAAACTGGTCGTTATAATCAAACTATTTTGTACTTCCACAGGTCTATGACGATGATGACCAGGACAATATATCAGCGAACTTTGATAATGTCTTTTGTGCCAAATATGAAGCCAAATTCAACAAGAAGCTTCAAAATTGCAAATGAATTGGTATACAAACATATAAATGATTAAAACTATTACACATATTTTATTGTTTAAAATTTGTTGACTTATTGTTAAATTTATTATGAATTATAAGAGTATTCGATCCAAAAATAAATTCATTTATTTGATATATTTTTGTTGAATTAAAAAAACAATTTAATTCAATTCAACAATTTTGTTATTTGAAAGTAACCATTGTTGGTTTCAGGAACATTGACTAATATCTTTTAAAAACCATATTTTAATTAAAATATACGAACATTAAAAGGTAAAATTTTGTGCTGTGGTATTTAAATGAAACGCTGTGTAATAATTTACAAAAACTAATATAAATACGTGGTAATTTTGAACTTGAAGCTCAAGAGAATTAATTTTAAAATGATTTTTGAAAGATTATCACATAGTTAACACATAGTATTTATCAATGCCGACGGATGCAAATATACAGACATACATACAGTTTGTCAAGTAATTGTTTGCAAAGCCTTAAAAATGTAATATTTCGACTTTAAATAAGAAAATAATAGCTTATTATATATATTTGGAAAGGTCATTTAATTTTCGTTCAAATGATGCAAAAATTTCCTTAACCCATTAAGTACCCATTAAAATATTCGAATTTTAAAAAAGGTCTACTTTTTCAACTTTTTTCCTCGATTTTTTCCAAAAAATGTTGGGATGCAAAAAAATTCTTGAAACAATTCTAGGAATGATTGCAAAAAAAAATTTTCAAAAATATTTTTGCTAGTATTTTTTAGAATTTTTTGAAAACTGAAAAAAAGGCACTTTTTGCATGAAAATGAGGAAAAATGGGTTAAAATGGTCATTTTTAGGATTTTCAAACAATTTTAAAAAATACTAGCAAAAATATTTTTGAAAATTTTTTTTTGCAATCATTCCTAGAATTGTTTCAAGAATTTTTTTGCATCCCAACATTTTTTGGAAAAAATCGAGGAAAAAAGTTGAAAAAGTAGACCTTTTTTAAAATTCGAATATTTTAATGGGTACTTAATGGGTTAAGGAAATTTTTGCATCATTTGAACGAAAATTAAATGACCTTTCCAAATATATATAATAAGCTATTATTTTCTTATTTAAAGTCGAAATATTACATTTTTAAGGCTTTGCAAACAATTACTTGACAAACTGTACATGTAAATACGACATTTAAAAAATTCAGATAAAACTAGCAAATTGATATACATATTGATTTTAATAAAGATACGACTACTACTACTATATATGTTTCGATCATTTAGTTCCTCTTTTCGAGCATGGCAATAATTTGATCCAGCTTTTTGTTTTGCTGGGCTTCGATGTCATCGAGTCTTTTCGAAATGATGCGCTCCAACTGCTCGAACTTGGAGTCAATGTGCTGATTAACGTTGATGACGCTAGTATCAGCAGCAAGAGCTGGCTCCTGAGACTGTGAGTGAGTGGTGATTCCCTTCATTAGGGACATAAACTTTTGCATTTTCTCCTCGTCAGGCTTCTTTTGACTGCCACTGCTTCCACCTCGTTGCAGCAGCTCCTGGATTTTTAGCAAATCGAATGGCGTTTGCAGCTGCGTTGTGATGCCATTTGGATTTGGAGCTATGTGCAGCATGGCGCCATAAATGAAAATATCTTTGCCGGCCGTGAGCAGCTTTAGATCGATGTCGGCTATCCCGGAACGATCGATTTCTACATCGTAACGATAAGGTTGTATCGGCACATCGCCACCGTCCTCATCAATTGCTATTCCATAGATCGTCTCCAGGTACTCCTGTGTGGGGCCCAGAAAAAGTTCCACTTTGGGAGCGCTACACACGAGCGTCAAAGCGGCTATTTTAAAACTAGGAGCGATTTGGAATTGCAGCTCACATGGAATGCCTGGAGAATCGATATCGGAAAAGAGCACAGCGCGTTCCTCATTTATGGCATCATCCAAGTCGGGCCTATTGGAAATATAGAAATATAAAGGCAATACGTTTACATTTGTGTATGTATGTATGTAACCAATTTGGGTGTGTGCGAATGCAAATTGCAAGATGCAGTTCTTTGTCCTTACTTCACAAAGACGTCTTCGTCAAAAAGGCGTGTCTGCACCAACTGGGATAGCTCGTTTCCAGCCGTTTGCGTCCAAGTACAGCGCGTGATTACTTTTTCTGTCATATTGCACACAATATGAAAATAAAGAATGCGCTACGATTTGCAAACAATCAATTTTTTTTGTTTATCGTCTTCTTCTTTAAAAATAAACAGTCGTAACCAGCCATCTGTTGCGTTAGCAACAGAGTTGTATTTAACGTTTTAACGTAACAGAATGGCGCGCACTGTAACAGTCTACGTAACAGAATTGCGCGCACTCGTAACAGAGTTGCATACAGCGTTGCTATTCGCGCAATTGACAACTACGACCTTGATTGGCCCCCTTGTAGGTCATATTTAAGTAAATCCAAAGGAAAGCGACAGTGCTAAAAGCGCCATCGCCATCGACAGTATAACACAATTTTCCGCAGATTAATCCAATTCAATATGGGTGGCAAATACAAGATTGTAATGGTACGCCATGGTGAGTCCGAGTGGAACCAGAAGAATCAATTTTGCGGCTGGTATGACGCCAATCTGAGCGAACAAGGTAAATATAAAAATAAAGCTCAATAGTCACATAATCGACGCCAACATTAAATCAATCGATAATTGTTATCAGGCAAAGCGGAAGCTGTCGCTGCTGGAAAGGCCGTTAAGGATGCTGGCCTGGAGTTCGATGTGGCGCACACCTCGGTGCTGACCCGCGCCCAGGTGACCCTGGCGAGCATTCTGCAGGCCAGTGGCCACAAGGAGATTCCCACCCAGAAGACCTGGCGTCTGAACGAGCGTCACTACGGTGGTCTGACTGGTCTGAACAAGGCGGAGACCGCTGCCAAGTACGGCGAGGCTCAGGTGCAAATCTGGCGTCGCAGCTTCGACACGCCACCACCACCAATGGAGCCAGGACATCCCTACTATGACACCATTGTCAAGGATCCCCGCTACGCCGATGGACCCAAGCCCGAGGAGTTCCCTCAGTTTGAGTCGCTGAAGCTGACGATTGCACGCACACTGCCATACTGGAACGATGTGATCATTCCCCAGATGAAGGAGGGCAAACGCATCCTGATTGCGGCTCATGGCAACAGTCTGCGTGGCATTGTCAAGCATTTAGATAGTGCGTTATTTATTACAGTTGTGTTAACTATAGTTACTCATTTGTGAATCTCTCCTTGCAGATCTCTCTGAGGACGCCATCATGGCCCTGAACTTGCCCACTGGCATACCATTCGTCTACGAGCTGGACGAGAACTTCAAGCCCGTTGTGTCGATGCAGTTCCTTGGCGACGAGGAGACCGTCAAGAAAGCCATCGAAGCTGTTGCTGCCCAGGGCAAGGCCAAGTAAACGAGCCAAGTCAGGCTCCAAAATTCTAGACAGGCACAAAGTAAAAGGCCGCTGTTAGCTATCTCCCGTTCCTTGTTGTGGTTCTCTTAGCATTAATTGGTTCATCCCCCACTAAAGTTAATTAAATAATTTATTGTATTACACACACAGATGGAAAGCGCAACTTTTATTTTATAGCCCTTACATTAGCTTATGTACAATTCACTTCTTCTTCTTTTTGCCATCTTTGGCCAGCTCGAGACCCAAGATACACTTGGGCGGCACCTTGTAGGTCTCGGTGAGCAGCGTGTAAATGAATCGGACTTGGTTGCCCTGCACCTGGAGCTGCTCGTGCTTCTGATGCGGCAGCTTCACAATTGTGGTGCTGGCTGCCGCTCCCTGTTTGCACAGCTTGATCAGCTCGGCCATGATGATGCCGTAGGCTTCGATGTTGCTCACCAGCGTCACCTTCTTGTTGCCGGAGCGTGTGGCCAAGGACATTTGGATCTGCGGCTTGCCGCTCGTGTCCTTGCCGCTGCACATCTGATAGGAGTGCTCCATCTTACTGGTTATTATCGAGGTGACTTCGCTTAGCGAAGCCTCCCTATTGCCGTACAGCTCCTGCAGCACCTCATCCGGCCGCACCATCTTCGTCTGCGGATTCACGAGTCCGTGCTTGCCAACATACTCGCGTACAATCTTCTTGACCTGACCCACGGGAATGCCCTCGCCCCGCTTGTAGTTCAGCTTCGTAAAGAACGCGGCTGTCACGTCGGACACAATGTACATCTCCTTCAGCTCCGAGTGGAATAATGGTGTCTCCGCTGCTCCGCCACTGCCGTCGGATGTCTTCACGTCCGTGATGAAATTGACGAGCTCGGGATGCTCTAGATCCACAGAGATAATCTTATCAATGCCCTTGGTCTCCTCGCGCACGACAATGAAGCCCTGATCCACCATCTCGCCCAGAAAGTTGGATAGCTTCTTGTAGCGCGTCTTTTTCAGATCGATCTGCTCCGCAGCTTCGGTCACCACATACAGCCGGTAAAAGTTGCTCGTCAGCAGCGGCAGCTGCAACTTCTTGCCGTTGTTCTTGAGGGCAGCCAGGAAGGCATTCTTAAGCAGAGTCTCCTGCGTCGGTTCATCCGACGGCGGCGTTGCTCTACTCGCATCCACCTCACTGTCCTCTTCCAGCGACAGAGCAGCAGTACTAGATTCCAAACCGTTTTTAGGGACTGCATCTTCCGTGACTGCTTGGGACACATCTGTTGGGTCAGCCTGCTCCACTTTGGGCGCCTTTCGCGGATGATCCGATGCGCCCAATGCCGGAAAGTCGTCGGTCGTCAAGGGCTTTGTCTTCACCATTGGTATCTGCTGCAGTAGACTGGGCTCATGGGCCCACAGCTTGTCGCCAAACAAATGCAAGATCTTCACAGCGACCCCGTGACCTCCGCACATGTAGAGCTCGTCGCTGGCGCGGGCTAATTGACCGACAGCCACAGCTGAGCTGTTGTTGGTCAAATTGACGCCAACTACAGAGTAAAGAGTAAGTACTGCCATGTGATAATCAGATGCAACTGCAACTACCTACCCAACTGGCCCTTCTTGAAGTGACCGTACATGCTCAAGCCCACGCCCAGGGGCACCACGCCGGGCAGCATGAGATCCGCGCCATTCGTCAGCTTGGGCAGGACACCTTCGTGCGTGGTGAAGTATGGAAGTATGTCGGGCGTGGACCACAAGGTGTACAGTGTCGGCACCAGCTGACCGCCATCCAGCTCAAAAAACTTCGGCTGCTTGTCGACACAGTAAACGATGCTTGGGACGCCGCCATGTGTGAGAATTTTCAGATGCGTCACATTCGATTTAGCCGGCACCAGATTTTCCACCGAAATGTGCGGGAAAGCCAGCTCCAATCTGGCTCGCAGCTTTTTCGCTTCCGATCCCTTGAGCGCGGCACTGCTCTTAAGTCTGTAGGCTTTTGAAAACATGAGCGCGTGTGCAAATTTTATGTGCGTAAACTAAATAATCCAAATAAATAAAAGCAAGCACAACACTGGTTCACAATAGACACACGCCGTTGCGCGATGACAACAGCTGAACAGCTGTTTGATGTTTATGCCCGCTAGCCAATTTAGTCAAGCATTTTAATGTTTGACGTTTATGCCCGCTAGCCAATTTAGTCAAGCATTTAAATGTTATAGTCAACTACATATTTTTAATTGGATCGAATAAACATTTAACGGAAGTAAATAAAAGTCATAATCAGCCTGAAATTTGTAGGTATAAATTCCAAAGTAAAAACGACGCCATTTTATTGGACATTACATATTGTAGGTATTATTATGTTAATATAACAAAACATAACTGGCTGCGAGCAGTGAAAAAACTTGAACTAGTATTTGTAATTTAATAGAAAAGAAATTGCCCGTCTTTGTACCATATTTCATATTTCAAATGTAGTCCCCAGATAAGTCCCATGCCCACATATAAACACTTTAATCCGAGTCCGAGTCATCTTCGCATGCTTTCGATGCTGTCGCCGACGGAGGATCATAAAAGTGCAGCTGCTTGCGCCAGATTTTGACCAGACCATCGAAGGCTCGACGGCTGTACTTGCCAAATTTGTTCGGTGTGCGCGGATGTTCACGTGTGCGTTCAGTGAACGGCACCGTCTCCACGTATCTTTCATAGGCAGCTGTGTTTTTGCCGTAGTCGATCTGCTTCTGGCGACGCGATAGAATCGCTGGATCTGCTTCGGTGTATGAGGATGACGATGAAGTCGACGAGGTGTAGCTGTTGTGGCGCACACGCTTCTCCTCCTTGTGGCCCTTGAACGGATACTTTGGGCGCGCATTGTTGGCCTCGCCATTGGCTGATGATGCGCTGCTATTCGGACTGTTGGAGCGACTATTCTCATTGCTCTGCGCGGGCGGAGTTTGTGAGTGTCGACGCTTGAATGGCGTCTTTAGTTTCTCCTCCTTGACCAGACGCTCGAACTTCTCTTCGTTGCTTCCATCCAGAAATTCAAATGCGATTTCACGCTTAATGTTTGCAGCAGAGCTCCCGGCGCTGCTATTAAATGACGACGAAGCCTACGAGATATGATCTTGTCAATTTAATCAGCCAGGCTATGGTCAGTCTATAAATATTACCTCGTCACTTTGACCAAATTCTGCACGAACCTCCTGGGCCCAACTGCTCCTAGGCTTTGTATCCATTGAAATGGAGGATCCAGAGGAATTCAGGCTGCCAGAGCCCTTATGCGGTGTGGAAACGTCCATTGATATTACTTGATCTGCACACATCATGTTATTTATTATTCTTTTGTAATTTTATTTAACTTAACAGCGTTGACCTAGCGGAAACAACCGAATTATTTTGTGTTCTGAACGCTTGTTATATTTATTCGCGCGTTTTTGTTGCTGCGATGCTTGTAGTGTTATATCGAACTGCTGGGTGTTATCGATTTAACGATTAACTAATTTGCAGTATTGATATATCGATATATCGATACTTATCAATGTTGATTTAATTGTGCAATAATAATCGTGCGCTGTTTTTCACCGCATTTTTTTAGCCCTGCCGTTATTTTATTTGTTAATGAAACGAGGAGGCAAATATATATTCTTACAAATTATATGCTTCTACATGTAAACTTTAGGTAAACTTACAAAAAAAAACTAAAATATCGTGGAAACAACTAATTTGTGGTGGAAAAATTGCTTATTTTAGTTCGCGCGCTAATATTTATATAATCGGTATTTTTTGGTAAAATATACGAAGTCAGTATGTATATCGAAATTTGAGCGAACATCATTGACGTTCATCTGGTTCATTCGATAGCACGAACATATTTATATTTTGAAGTGCTGCCACATTGTGAAAATAAATTGTTTACTAGCACTATTCCAACTAACTGTTTTCAATACTGGCACACACAGACTGCGTTGTGCAGCACTACAACAATTGGTGATTTAGCGTTTTTTCGGCATAAAAGAAAATCTGTGAACTATTGAAAGGTGTATTTGTTGGTTAGTACTGTAAAATATTGCTTGTGTATATTATATTCAGACAGTTTTGATGTTCAAATTATTTCTATGTTACGTATGCTTTTGTAGAACATATTCTGAATCGGAAAAATCAAAGTAAAAGAAAATGAGTCTCACGTCCGCTGCGGGGATAATATCCCTACTTGATGAGCCGATGCCAGATCTCAAGGTGTTCGCCCTGAAGAAGCTGGACAACATTGTGGATGAGTTTTGGCCAGAGATATCCGAGTCCATTGAGAAAATTGAAATGCTGCATGAGGACAGAGCGTTTCCCGAGAACAAACTAGCTGGCATGGTTGCCTCCAAGGTTTTCTATCACCTGGGATCCTTTGAGGATGCTCTCACATATGCCTTGGGAGCGGGCGATCTGTTCGATGTGAATGCTCGCAACGAGTACACAGAGACGATCATTGCCAAGTGCATTGATTTCTATATTGCGCAGCGCGTTGAATTCATTGAGAATCCGAAGGAAGCGAAACCCGTTGACGAGCGTCTGGAGGGGATTGTGAATCGCATGATTCAGCGCTGCCTGGACGATAATCAGTTTCGTCAGGCCCTTGGCATTGCCCTGGAAACGCGTCGCATGGACATTTTCGAGGTGTCCATCATGAAATCGGACGATGTGCGGGGCATGCTGGCCTATGCCTACAATGTGACCATGTCACTACTGCAGAATCGTGGCTTCCGCAATCAAGTGTTGCGCTGCTTGGTGGGACTCTATCGCGAGTTGGGTGTGCCCGACTATGTCAATATGTGCCAGTGCTTGATCTTCCTCGAAGATCCACTTGCAGTGGCCGAAATGCTGGACAAACTGACCCGCTCCTCGGTTGAGGCCAACAATCTGATGGCATACCAAATTGCATTTGATTTGTATGAATCAGCCACGCAAGAATTTCTGGGCAATGTGCTGCAGGCTCTCAAGGATACAGCGCCCATTCCCACAGCATTGCCCAGCACCTTCAAGCCTCAGGGCACCACAGCAGCCGGAGGCAGCGATCCAGCGGCCAAATCTGATGATGAGAAGGCGAAAATAACTGGCGACGAGAGCAGCATCGAGGATAAAGAAGGTAATATAATCAAAATACATAATATTATGGCACTTAGTCACTTTTTGTAACATATTCTTGAAAAGATTAAATTGTTCTTTGTTGCTCAACTTGCATATTGTTTATTTATAGCCGATGCCAAGATCGAGCGCACCATCGACTCATTGAACGATATGGAGAAGCTGCATCAGAAGAACATTGAAAAGCTCATTTCGATTCTGTCCGGCGAGGTATCTATAGATCTGCAGCTGCAGTTCCTCATACGCAGCAACCACGCTGACTTGCAGGTTCTGCGTGGCACCAAGGAGGCAGTGCGCGTGTCCATTTGCCACACAGCGACCGTCATTGCCAATGCCTTCATGCACAGCGGCACCACCTCCGACCAGTTCCTGCGCGACAATCTCGATTGGCTGGCACGGGCAACAAATTGGGCCAAGTTAACGGCTACCGCCTCCCTGGGTGTCATACATCGCGGTCACGAGAAGGATTCACTGGCTCTCATGCAAAGCTATTTGCCCAAGGAAGCTGGTCCTAGCTCTGGTTATTCTGAAGGCGGCGCTCTGTACGCTTTGGGTCTGATTCATGCCAACCACGGAGCCAATATCATTGACTATTTGTTGCAACAGCTGAAGGATGCACAGAACGAGAATGTACGCCATGGCGGCTGTCTGGGCTTGGGCTTGGCTGGCATGGGCACTCATCGTCAAGATCTGTACGAGCAGCTCAAGTTCAATTTGTACCAGGACGACGCTGTCACCGGCGAGGCGGCTGGCATTGCCATGGGCATGGTAATGCTGGGCTCCAAGAATGCACAGGCCATCGAGGATATGGTCTCGTATGCGCAGGAAACGCAGCATGAGAAAATTCTACGTGGCTTGGCTGTGGGCATATCATTGACCATGTTCTCGCGTCTGGAAGAGGCGGATCCTCTGGTCACCAGTCTTTCCACAGACAAGGATCCCGTCCTGCGTCGTTCGGGCATGTACACCTTGGCAATGGCATACAACGGCTCCGGCAGCAACAAGGCCATTCGCAAGTTGCTGCACGTTGCCGTCTCCGATGTGAACGACGATGTGCGTCGCGCTGCCGTTACGGCCATTGGTTTCATTTTGTTCCGCACACCGGAGCAGTGTCCATCCGTGGTTAGTCTGCTTGCCGAATCCTATAATCCGCATGTGCGTTATGGTGCCGCCATGGCCCTGGGCATTGCCTGCGCGGGCACTGGACTGCGCGAGGCAATTGCCCTCTTGGAGCCCATGGTCAAATTTGATCCGGTGAACTTTGTGCGTCAGGGTGCGCTGATTGCGTCGGCTATGATCCTCATCCAGCACACAGATCAGAGCTGCCCCAAGAGCACTTTCTTCCGCCAGCTATACGCTGAAGTCATCAGCAACAAGCACGAGGATGTTATGGCCAAATACGGTGCCATCTTGGCTCAAGGTCGGTTTCCACCACTGTATATCATTAAATGTGCATTTCCTTAAACATATTCCTTGTCTTGCAGGTATCATTGACGCTGGTGGTCGCAATGCAACACTTTCATTGCAGTCGCGCACTGGACACACCAATCTGCAGGCTGTGGTCGGCATGCTGGCCTTCACCCAGTACTGGTACTGGTTCCCACTTGCCCACACCCTGTCGCTGGCATTCACGCCCACTTGTGTGATTGGCCTGAATTCCGATCTTAAGATGCCCAAGATGGAGTACAGATCTGCGGCGAGGCCATCTCTGTATGCCTATCCAGCCCCACTGGAGGAGAAGAAGAGCGAGGAGCGCGAGAAGGTGGCCACGGCTGTTTTATCGATAGCAGCTCGACAAAAGAGACGCGAGAATGCCGACAGCAAGAAGGAGGATGATAAGATGGACGTCGATGAGGACAGCAAAGAAGGAACTGCTGCCGGCAGCAAAAAAGAGGATGAGAAATCAGAAACGGCTGCCAAGACAGAAGAGAAGGCAGTAGATGAGTCCAAGGCCAAGAAGAAGGATGAAAAAGAAAAGGAGAAGAAGAAGGATGATGAAGGAAAGGACAAAGAAGCCGGCAGCAGCACCAGCGCCAGTGCCGAGAAAGAGAAAGAAAAGGAAAAGAAGGATAAAAAGGAGCCCGAGCCCAATTTTGAACTGCTACAAAATCCAGCACGCGTACTTCGCCAGCAATTGAAGGTGCTCAGTGTGGTTGATGGACAGGTCTACGAGCCAATGAAGGATGTTACCATCGGCGGCATCATTGTTTTCCAGCACAATGGCAAATCGGAAGAGCAAGAACTTGTCGAGCCGGTAGCTGCTTTCGGCCCCATGAATGATGATGAGAAGGAGCCCGAGCCACCAGAGCCATTCGAATACATTGAAGATTAAATGGGCATGTTGTTTGTCATTATCTAAGTGAAATTGTTCGGATTTTCATCTCTATCTTTATATATACAATGTATTTTTCACCAAAATTACTATTCAGAAATAACAACAAATACACAGAAATAATGCTAATTCGTAATTACACATAATAAATGTTCATCACTAATGATGTAAAATTATACGTTTCTATTTACATGCGCGTGAGTGTATGCGTGCGGTTGTTTGGCGCCACAACAAAAAACTTTAAAAGCTTACTGGACCAAACAATGATTTCCGAATTTGTGAAATCATGGAAACTTTTCAACTGTTGCAATCGCAAACATTTTAGCATCATTAATGATGGTATCCAAGTTGCACGTTTTTTTTGTTTGTGTACAAACTGATTATTCTTAATTTAGAAAAGCTCGTTCGTATATCAATAAACAATTTCACAATGCTTGGCAATTGCTCCCGCGCAGCGTTCAAATTGTCGTTGGCATCAATTCTCGCTGTCGTTATGCACAAGAGAGCGCAGAGAGCATGAGCATAAAATCAACCCATAAGCCGGAGAAAAACTACTCTTTCATATGTTTTGAGCAAAATATATGTACATATATATTTTCTGTGCATTTGTGCAGGAATTTTAAATGAAAAGCAGTTAAAAAATCTTGATTTAAATAACTTAACATAGTACTTTGTGTACTTATTATGTTTTGAAATTCGTTCGAATCAAAATGAGTCTCAAAATCATACTACTTTATGATTAACGAAGAGTAGCAAAACCGCAACTGTAAACACAAAGGCTCTCTCTATTTGGCTCTCTCTCGCTCTCATCTTTGTTGCGTGTTGTTTCCAAGTTTTCTTTCAGTCTCGCTCTCAGTTATTTGGCCATTGTCATTTCTGAAGTTGGACCGGATAGTCGCTCACCGGTCTACGTAAAATATAAAATAATTTGTAGTTTGTCGTAATAATTGTGTATATTCTAAATAATTACTTACTAATTGTGATTTTGTGTTTGATTTCTCGTCGTTCCGAGTGATTAAAATACGAAAATAAAGTGAGCTTGCATTTGCGTTGGCTTTTTTTTGTTCGTTGTCAAGCGAATTGCAACAACGAACGGTTAATTTGGTTCGTCTGAGAGGCGAATACGAGAGAAGATTGCCGTTGACCTCGACCGTACACAATTTACAACAATAGACGTGATATTGTTGTTGTAACAGTGAATTGTAAATTTCAATAAAGAAGAAGGCAATTGCAACCGGGGGTGTTTCAATTGCTCTTTACTTTGAAACTCTGCGTTCTAACGGTAAACGCAAAAGTGATATTTGTGCAAATCTTATAATATTATGAACCGCACCAGAAGAAAACTTGTGCGACCAAAGAATGCCTACGAAAATGCAAATCTCTTCTCCAAATGGAGTTTCTGGTAAGATTTCACCAAAGTACTTCCCCTTTAAAACGCCCCCTCCCATATTACTCATAGTTCCACAAATTGCGGTAAATTAAGTATTCATTTTGTACATGGGCCGTCTGTTAAGTCACTCGTTAGCACGTGTCACCATGTACATACATACATATTATATTTATACTTATGTATGTATATGTGTTGATATGAAATCTCTATATACTATGTACCTTACAAATATTTATTAAGGTTATTCACCGTCTCTTCATTAATTTATTTTATCGAATAAATTTCTCTGAAATCGGTTGTTTAACGTTTGGTAGACGGTACATAAACACACATAAATATGTATGTACAAAGTACATAAGTATTAGATGTCACTATGGCTATCAAGGTTACATTGTTATCTGGACGTATGTAATATTAATATACAGCTTGCAGACGCACACACATGTGTGTGAGTTCAACTGTTCGCTTTGATTAGAGAGTTATGGGGAAGTATTTATTAAATAGGCATTTAATAAATATTATCGCCCAATATTTATGCTTATAGAATGCATGTGTATAATCGTAATCTTTTGCGTAATTTTTTCATCTAATCATTTATAGACTTTAGACGTTCCATGAGAAACAGCCAGATGGATTCTTGTGGGTCCCTTTTAATTATACTATTGTACATTCGAACAGTGAGCAAAATGCGACCATCTGCCAAATACGGTTGTCTATAAGTCGAATATCTCCATAACTCGAACCTTTTTTTTGGATAATGGTAATTCAAGTTAGGGAAGTTCGACTGTATTTCCATTAATTGGGTGGAGATGACTCAGCATAATTTTTAATATAAATTTTCCATACATCCGACTACATAATTCATTTAAACCCCTTGAAGATTTGATGATAAACTTGGAGACTATTGATCATATAGGGAAGACTATAGGAAACCCGTTACTTATTTAAATAAATTTAAAATATTTTTTATTGCATGCTTTAAGGCACTTACATTGCTTTAAAACTTTTATCAGCCATTACCACCTTTCCATTTGTCCGATCTTGTAAAATCCTTATATCTTGAAAACTGTGAGTGAGATGGCTTTTCGTGATATTCGGAGGCGGAAAGGGGCGTGTCAGAAATTTGAAACAAAATTGATCTGCGTGTGGCTCATAGAAGTCTGTGTGGCAAATTTGGTTGCTCTAGCTCTTATTCTGCACTAGTCTCTGAGATCTCGGCTCTCACACGGTCGGACATGGCTATATCGATTCGGTTGTTGATGCTGATCAAGATTATGTACACTTTATAGGGTCGGATTTGCTTCCTTATCTCTGTTACATACATTTCAACGAATACAATATCCCCTTTTAAGTAACAGTTTTAGATCTTATAGCGCTAGTTTCCTCTTCCCATCTCTTCTGCCTCTTTCTGCTTGTTGCGCTTATTATGTTTTTGTGAAACCTTATAGACCCTTTATAATTTTAGGGTCTCAAAATCCTTGATTTAAAAATTTGATAAGATAGTAGTACGTTCACTTTATCTGCTCTTGTAAGCTGCCTTAATTAATAAAACTTCACATCGTCTTGAAAGTGCTTAAATGACAACTTTTAATGCTTACATAAATATAATTAGTGTCTGTGCTCTTATCACATAAATATACATGTGCATATGTTTGTATTAACATAACATAATAAAGATAGACATTTCTTGTAACTTTTTAAAACTTAAGTTTAATGTAATATTAAATTACATTTATTTTAAATGCTAAATAACTTAAATACATCATATATTTTTACAGGTGGATGCGGGATCTGTTTAAACGCGGACTGCAGGGTCCTCTCACGGACGAGGAGCTGTACCAGCATAGAAAGACGCTGGACAGCGAGCGCGTGACGAAGAGATTCAGTGATTTGTGGGACGACGAGCTGAAGCGCAGTAATCCCAGTGTAATTCGAATGATATATCGGGCATACGGCGCAGTGTTCCTTCCCCTGGGTCTAATGTATTCCCTTATGGAAACTGCCTGCAAGTATGTATTAACAGTAGATATATGTATGTAAAAACAACAGCTAATCCTTGGCTTCATTTCAGATCCCTTATGCCATTGTTTCTGGGCGGCTTAGTCGGCTATTTTGCTGCGGATCAGACCAGCATAACCGAGTCGGATGCGTATTATAATGCCATTGGCATTGTGATCTGCATGCTGGTGCCTGTGATAATATTCCATTCGTTCATCTTCTACATATTTCAAGTGGGCACTAAACTGCGCCTGGCCTTCTCGGGTCTCATCTACCGCAAGTGCCTGCAAGTGTCCAAGAGCAGCAGCAACGATGGACTTCGTGCTCGCGCCATCAACATCCTGTCCAACGATCTGGGTCGATTCGATGTGGCGCTTTGCTTCCTGCACGACACATGGAAGGGACCCATGGAATCGATACTGATTGGTTATCTCATGTACCGAGAGATTGGACTCTCTGCAGTCATTGGCGTCTCATTTATGCTCAGTTTCATACCGCTCCAGGCGTGGGCGGCTAAGAAGGCAGCCTATTATCGCGAGAAGACAGCGGAACGCACAGACATGCGTGTGAAGCTGATGAACGAGATCATCCAGGGCATCCAGGTGATCAAGATGTACGCGTGGGAAAAGTCCTTTGCCCGCATCGTGGCCGAAGTGCGCCTGAAGGAGGTGAGGGCCATACGGGGCACCAACTACATCCATGCCGCGTTGAGCTGCACCTCAATGATCTCGCCACTGTCCGTGTTCCTGGCCCTATGCTCATATGTCTATTTGGGCGATGCGCTGACCGCCCAGAAGGTGTACACGGTATCCTCGTACTTCAGCATGCTGAACGATTCCATGGTGCATTTCTGGCCACTCTCCATTACGTTTATTGCCGAGGCAATGGTCTCGGCGAAACGCTGCAAAGAATTTCTGCTGGACGGCAACAGGGCGGAGTCGCCCATCAACATGGAGAACGACACGACACAGTCCAAGGTCAAGCGTAGAATAACCGAAGAGGATAAACTGAAGAATGTCGAGCTAAATGGATCGCTTCTGACCAATGGTCAACCTCCCACGACGACGCAGACACAGCACAATCGCCTGCGAGACTATAGTCCCGAGACGTCCAAAAAGTGTGTGATACTGAAGAACGTGTCTGCGTCCTGGGATGCCAGCGATGGGCATTCCAACTGCGCCATTGACAGCTTTAGCACGGACATCCAGGATCGGACCTTGGCTGCAGTTGTCGGCCCAGTTGGCGCCGGCAAGTCCAGTTTTCTGAACGTGCTGCTCGGCGAAGTGGGCATTGTCCAGGGCGAGGCCTTTGTGCACGGCAAGATCTCCTATGCCGCACAGGAGCCCTGGGTCTTTGAGGGCACAATTCGAGATAATATTGTGTTCGTGGAGGACTATAATGAACGGCGCTACAAGAAGGTCATCAAAGTCTGTGCGCTGGAACGTGATCTGGAGCTGCTGCCGAAGGGCGATCTAACTGTGGTGGGTGAGCGCGGCGTCAGCCTCAGTGGCGGCCAACGGGCTCGAGTGAATTTGGCTCGTGCTGTTTATCGCAAGGCGGACATCTATTTGCTGGACGATCCCCTGTCGGCCGTCGACACTCATGTGGGCAAACACATCTTTGAGAAGTGCGTACGCGACTTTCTATCCAACAAGATTCGCATTCTGGTCACTCATCAGGTGCAGTACTTGTTCGACGTGGAGCACTTGATCTTGATGTCGGCTGGCAAGGTTGCCGCCCAGGGCAGCTATCAGCAGCTGCAGCGCTCGCGACAGTTTCAGTTTCTGGAGCAAACGCACGACGAGAGCGGCATCGATACGCACAGCATCAGCAGTCACATGTCGCGCAGCGATTCGGAGAAGAGCATGGAGCATCATCAGCATAATCAGCTGCTCAGGCCCGATGAGATCGTGGAGGAAGTCAACCAGGAGCAGCAAGCTGTGGGCGCTGTCAAGTTTAGCGTATACGCTTCATACTTTAAGGCTCTGGAAAGCGCTTTTCTGCTTGGCTTAATTATGGTGCTGTTTGTTATCGCCAGGATAATGCTAACTGGAGTGGATTACTTCTTGTCTCGCTGGTAAGAAGTGTGAAAAGATCGACCGACGAACGCCTTTATTAATATTCTTTTCATTTATATCCATCAGGGTAATTTGGGAGGAAAACATTGCACTTAATCGAACAGAAACTGTGCCAATTTCGATGTCTAATGCTACGGAAGATGAGATGACGAGTCCTGCGCCAGTAAACGACACTGTGAACTTGTCGAGTCCGGTGCGGGAAATGAGCATGGAAGACACCGCTCGTCAGGAGTTGGTCTTGGTCTACGCTGTCATTCTTAGTGCCACGCTCATCGTTTATCTGGTGCGCACATTCGGATACTTTAGGATGTGTCTGCGCATCTCCCTGCGCTTGCACGATCGTCTCTTCCGCGGCATCACTCGCGCCACCATGTACTTCTTCAATACGAATTCGTCGGGTCGCATTTTGAATCGTTTCTCCAAGGACATTCGCACAGTGGACACAGATTTGCCGCGCACACTTCTAGATTGCTTAAACGTAAGTTCTAAAACAGCGGTGGACACGAAATCTGAATTCAGGAACACTACAACAACAACCCTATTAGAGTCTACCTAATTTGGGAGCAGCCGATGCTCCCGGAGCCACTGCGTGCCCACCGCTGCTCTAAAACTTTAAAATGATCAATTTGAAATTAATTTTGTTGCTCTTACAGTTTGCCATTGATGTGTCTGGTGTTCTGATCATCGTGGCGATTGCCAACTATTGGCTACTGGTTCCTGCTGCTTTCTTGGTGGTAATTCTGGGCTGCATCCGATATCTATATGTGAACACAAGTCGCAGTGTTAAGCGACTCGAGGGCAT
Organism: Drosophila subquinaria; assembly: GCA_037043405.1. Taxonomy (NCBI): domain Eukaryota; kingdom Metazoa; phylum Arthropoda; class Insecta; order Diptera; family Drosophilidae; genus Drosophila; species Drosophila subquinaria. Next base: position 46,689 of record JBAMBL010001802.1, read on the forward strand.
ATGTAAGTTCAAGCAGAGAAAGTCTATCGTAAACTCCAATCTAATAATATATCTCTGTTTACAGCTCGCAGTCCGATCTACTCGCTGACAAATCAGACGTTCCAGGGTCTGACCACGGTGCGAGCTCTGCAGGCGCAGGGTGCCATGGAGAATGAGTTCCACGAGTATCAGAATGCCAACACATCGGCATGGTTCCTATTCCTGTCGTGCACACGCGCCTTTGCACTGTGGTCGGATCTGCTGTGCATTGCTTATTTGACAGCGGTCACATTCAGTTTTCTGGTGCTGCGCAACGAATTCAACAGCGGCGACGTTGGCTTGGCCATTTTACACAGCACCACAATGACGGGCATGTGCCAGTGGGGCATGCGTCAGACAGCCGAGCTGGAGAATGAGATGACCAGCGTGGAGCGTGTCTTGGAATACACAGAGGAGCCGTCGGAGCCGCCACTGGAGACGCCAGAGAAATTCAAACCAAAAACTGAATGGCCCAGCAAAGGACGCATTGAGTTTATTAACTTTAAGTTGCGCTACTCCCCCAAAGAGGCTCCTGTGCTGCGGGATCTTAACTTCACAATTGAGTCGCGCGAGAAGATCGGCATTGTGGGTCGCACGGGAGCGGGCAAGTCCTCCATCATTCAGTCCATCTTTAGGCTGGCCTGCAATGAGGGCATGATTCGTATTGATGATATAGACATTGAACATATGGGACTTCACGATTTGCGCAGTCGAATCTCAATTATACCCCAAGATCCTGTGCTGTTTTCGGGCACGTTACGCTACAATCTTGATCCGATGGACGATCGAACGGACGAGGAGATGTGGAAAGCGCTGGGGGATGTAGAGCTGCGTTCTTATGTATCCACGCTAATTGGTGGCCTCAACTGCCGCATGTATGATGGTGGATCCAACTTCAGCGTTGGCCAGCGTCAGCTGGTTTGCCTGGCCCGCGCCATTCTACGCAAGAACCGTGTACTGATATTGGACGAGGCCACGGCCAATGTGGATCCAGAGTATGTATTGTAGCACCGAATATTTCTAGAGATAACTATAATCTTGCTATCTTTACAGAACCGACAAGCTCATTCAAGAAACGATACGATCGAAGTTTGCCAGCTGTACGGTACTCACAATCGCACATCGTCTGCACACCGTTATGGACTCGGATCGTGTCCTGGTCATGGATGCAGGCGAGGCTCGTGAGCTTGGACATGCATTTGAACTTCTGCAGCGACCTGACGGATATCTTCGTCAACTGGTCGACCATACAGGATCTGCAACAGCATTTTCCCTACAACAGTTGGCTGAGGAAAGCTACAGCAAACGGTTCCTGAACAAGACCGAGACGCCAGAGGATCACAATGTCACAGTAGCACTGCATGAGAAGAAGGAATAGCACGCAAACTACTTGTGCTCAGATTGACACACAAATTTGATTAGGATTTATAGGATGGAACTAAAAGTATTAAGAGCATGCATCAAACTTTACTTACTTTAACTTGTGTTTTGTAGTTGTAACCGTCATAGTTCTATTCTGTATAGAGATGTACATATACTAGCGTGATTACTTAACATCGGAGGCGAATTTATGAATCTAATAGCCTAATGACTCCGAAATGCCTTCATATGTCAAAGCAATTTGCCCAAATCGAAAGAACTTAATCAAATTATAATGCATACCGTATAATATTTTGTAAACTACACACAGAGTTGCTTAAGATTCATAGTATGAAACGGAGATGCACAAACATAATTTGTACTTAACTTTGTCATGTGTTTTGTAGTTTTAAATGTATAAGTTCAATTCCGAATAAGTATGTACATAAGAGATCGGATATAAGCGTGATTCATTGTTAACTTGTTACTTAACTTTAAAAGTGAATTTATGAAAGCAACTCTTTCGTTAGGATAATTCTATGCCTCCGCTATGTCTTCATATATCATAAGTAGAAAACAAATTGCAATTTGCACAAATCCAAGCAAATCAAATAATGCCAAGTGCTATTTTTTATATACAGCATATTGTATTATTCTGTATAGTACAGAAACTACTTTATAATGTAGGTTTATGACATTGTACTTATGTATTTACGTACAAAATCTCAATAAAGTGCCTGAGAACTATTATACCAACAAAATTCATTTATGATAGTATTATTAATTATTAAACAGAGCAGTAGACTTATTTCAACAGATTGCAGATATACATCGAAGACAACAGGTTAACGGTGGTAAAACAAACAAAGTCGAGTGCGAAAACTTCTAATTAAAATTGTCAATTGCTGAAGAGTCTAATTATCAACTTTGGAAAGGCTGACTAAACAAAAATTTAAGCAATTTGTATATAGCTCGATTAAAAGATACCCTTTAGAATATTTTTTAAAATGTATAAATTTTTACAAAATTAATTTTCTTTATATATGTAAGTTGTCTGGATTGGGAAGAGCATGGTTTCTTTGGCGTTTTTTATACGCCTCTCTAACTTGAGTATACCTTGCTAATTGGTCATATAGTACAGGGTATAAATATAACACATTATTCACAGATACTTGTATTTATGATTTGTTATTCCCCAGACTTCAGACCTGGCCGTGCTTCATGTTCCACTTTGGCAAATGGTCGCGACTCGCGAGCTGTGGTCTCGACTGCATCGCTGATGGTTCGCTGTCTGTCAAGCGGCATTAAGATAAAACACGCTGTCCACCCCTACAGGTGGTGCGATAGGCCTTCGCGGATCATTGATTTATAGCGATGATTCGGGAACGGAGCGCGACATTTAGTTAAAAATCAAATGCTCTTCGCGTACTACAAATCAGTTACGAATAAAACGGCAAAGGCAACGGACACGGCCACGTGCGGAATATTTTTTAGTCCGAACTTCTGAAAAGGCTAAGGATATATGTGATATACTATATATGTGAATACCTAAGTGTATATTATACAATTTAATGTAGCCGCTACATTGCAACTCCTGTGAATCGAATGATACAAAATGTTCACAACCAAGAAGGAGCTTAAGCCAAATCCCGTGCTAAAAGCGAATTTCTTTTCCAAATGGTTTTTTATGTGAGTGTCCGAATATCGCAAAAACGAGTGATACAATCGTTATAAAATCTGAGCAGATTTCTAAAGTGCCCGTGTAACCATAAATTTCACTTGTTTATTAAGACAATAAAAACTGTTTAAATCTTCGTTACGTATACGTGTATTTATAGGAAACCATTCCGTATACGTAATAATTCGAGTGTGATTTGAAAGTAAATGAAATTTTTCAGACGCGATTCATCGCAGTCCTCTTGCTGCCCGCTGATAAGATAAGCTTGAAGAGCAAATCGGGCCGAGATTTATGGCGGTGTCGCAACGATGGCCTGTCAATCTAAATTCACAACATGCAACAAATTCTTTAAAGTGTGATTAAGATAAACTACCATATGTACAACGGGCTGTCCGTCGATAAAATAAAATAAATAATTCGATTTCCGTTGTACGATTTGCAGCTGGTCGAGCGAGATTCTGCGCAAGGGCTACGGCAAAAACGTTGAACCCGCGGATTTGTATGATCATGTGCCTAGTCTGGACAGCAGAGATGTCTCGCACACTCTTTTGGAGCACTGGGAGCGTGAATTGAAGCGTTCGAAACCGAGTGTCCTGCATATGATCTTCAAGGCCTATGGCTCCAGTTTTGTGCCCATTTGCATACTTTACTCCTTGGTAGAGATTCTGTTGCAGTAAGTTGTTTAGACTTTATTTATTTTTTTATTTATTTTTTTAATTATTAAATTATTTAATTATTGAATTATTTATTTATTAAATTATTGAATTATTTAATTATTTAATTATTTATTTATTTAATTATTTAATTATTTAATTATTTAATTATTTAATTATTTAATTATTTAATTATTTAATTATTTAATTATTTAATTATTTAATTATTTAATTATTTAATTATTTAATTATTTAATTTGTTAATTATTTAATTATTTAATTATTTAATTATTTAATTATTTAATTATTTAATTATTTAATTATTTAATTATTTAATTATGTAATTATGTAATTATTTAATTATTTATTTATTCAATTATTTAATTATTTAATTATTTAATTATTTAGTTATTTAATTATTTAATTATTTAATTATTTAATTATTTAATTATTTAATTATTTGACTATGTTTATTTTTTTTATTTATTTATTTATGAATACTTAAGTAATATTAAGTGATAGTAATAATAAGTCTGTTGATACTGAATCCTTCATTCCTTGCCGCAGCACAATGCAACCACTGCTGCTTGGCCGGCTCGTGTCCTTCTTCTCGGAGAGCAATGATGGTGACATATCCAAGGAGTCGGCATATCTGTACGCCATGGGCGTCGTCCTGTGCTCGCTGGTCACGGGACTCTGTTACCATCCCTTCATGTTCTACCTGTTCAAGCTGGGAGCTCGCGTTCGCCTGGCATGTGCTGGCCTGGTCTACCGGAAGTGCCTGCGGGTCTCGGTGGCTGCTGATAATAGTGGCATCAGTGGTTATGCCATTGCCATTATGGCCACCGACCTGCCGCAGTTCAATGAGACCTTTTACTTCTTCCATGAACTGTGGAAGGGTCCCTTGGAAGGTCTCATCTTTGGGTACATCATTTACGAGGTGATCGGATGGCCAGCACTGGTCGGCATTGCCAGCATCATTGTCTTCATCCCACTCCAAGCGTGGGCTGCCAAGGCGACGGCCCGATTCAAACATCTGTCCGCCGAATACGGCGACGAGCGGGTCAAGCTGATGAACGAGATCATCTCGGCGATGCAGGTCATCAAGATGTATGCCTGGGAGAAGTCCTTCGCCAAGCTGATCGCCCGCGTGCGCAAGAAAGAGATGGGGGCGATACGTGGATCCATGTACGTCTATGCGGCGTTGCAGTGCACGGATATGATCTCTAAGCTGTCGCTCTTCCTGTGCCTGGTCAGCTACGTCTACACTGGCGACATTGTGACCGCCCAGAAGGTGTTCATTGTGTCCAGCTACTACGACCATCTCAATCAATCACTGCTGCATCTCTGGCCACTCGCCATCAACTCGTGGGCGGAGACCTTTGTGGTGGCCCGCAGAGTCTTGGACTTTCTGCTGCAGCACGAGGATCCCGCCGATGGCGGTGTGGCCAACTTTGTCGACGTGGACGATGATCTGCAGCATGGCAACTTTTTTGGTCGCATGCACAATCCGCTGTCGATGCGCAAGAGTGTCACGCTCTGCCGATTGACGGCCAGCTGGGATCCGGCCAAACAGGAGAAGCTGCAACGCCACATCGAGGACATTACCTTCCAGGTGGAGGAGCAACAGTTTATCGGGATTGTCGGCACTGTGGGAGCCGGGAAGAGCACGCTGCTCTCGGCACTGCTGGGTGAGCTGGACATCATCAGTGGCAGCGTGGAACTCAACGGCGTCATCAGCTATGCTCCCCAAGAGCCCTGGCTGAACCGATGCAGTCTGCGGGAGAATATCATCTTCATGGAACCCTACGAGGAGCAGCGCTACAAGGATGTGCTGCGTGTCTGTCTGCTGGAGAAGGATGTCGCCCAGCTGCCACTCGGAGACGCCACCATCGTGGGTGAATCAGGTGCCAGCCTCAGTGGTGGACAAAAGGCCCGAGTGAGTCTGGCAAGAGCTGTTTACCGCAAGGCGGACATCTATTTGCTGGACGATCCCCTGTCAGCTGTGGACACACATGTGGGCAATCTTCTGCTGGAGCGTTGTCTCAAGGAGTTCCTGCGTGACAAGATCCGCATCCTGGTCACGCATCGCGTGGCGCTGTTGCATCACGCCGATCACATCGTGCTCATGGAGGGCGGACGCGCCTCCATCCAGGGCAGATACGAATCCCTCAAGCAGCTCACCCGCTTCCGTCGGTCCGTGGTCAACGACAGCGAGGTGGCCAAGCTGCGGGCCGTGCGCACCGATAGCATCATCGAGGAGACACCGACACAGCGGGAGCCGCTGACACAGCAGCAGCTGCAGCTGCAGCAGGAAGCGAGCGAGCAGCTCTACAAGGAACAACAGATGCTGGGATCCGTCAAGCTGAGCACCTACAAGGAGTATTTCGCCGTTCTCGGTCTGCCAGCGGTGGTGCTGATAATTCTGGTGGTCTTTCTAGTGGCACGCGGCTCGGAGGCCACTATGGACATCTTCCTATCCAAATGGTGAGTCTACTCAGTTCTTATACTTTACCTTCTGAAAACAAAGTTTAGAACATACCTGTTAAATTTCGATTAGAATTACTTATCAATTAGATTATGACTATATAATTCACTGTTGAAAAATTTGTGATTATTTAATGATAACGATTATAAAAAAACACAAATAATCTAAAATTATTACAATTATTAAAAATCAGAAAAAATAGAATACATTCAAAAATAATCTTTTTGAGTATCCGAATTATTTTTGATTTTTTTTACTGATTATTTTTGATTATTTATGACTAACTATTTAGTAAAAATCAAATTATTTTAAATTTTCACAAGCAAAGTAGCCAAATAATCAGATAAAAATTAAAATAATCCGAATACTCAAAAAAATTTTTTTGTTTGTTTTTTAATTTTTCTGATGTTTTTTGAATAATTGTAATAATTTTAGATTATTTCTGATTTTTTGTAATCGTAACCATTAAATAATTGGGCAAAACCGAAAATAATCGTAATTTAATCATTAGCTCGACTTTTAAACAAAAATAATCTAATTACTAATGATTATGATTACTAATCATTATTTAACAGTTATGGTTTGGAAATCAAGAATTTTAAACGTGTTAATTAAATTTAAGAATGATTTTTTATTTTTACTGTGTACCTATCTAATTTACCAATCTAACCGCTCAGGGCCAATTGGGAGGAAACGCAGCCAGATGAAAATGAGCCGCCAATCGAGCGCCGTAGGATTCGCACTCGCTTGGTCACCCTGTATGCGGTGCTGATAATCAGCACCCTGTTGCTGTATGTGCTACGCACCTTTGGCTTCTTCATGATGTGTCTGCGTATCTCGTTGCGCATTCACAACTTCCTCTTCCAGGGTATCATACGGGCGAGCATGCAGTTCTTCACGCTAGCCACCTCTGGACGGATACTCAATCGCTTCTCCAGCGACATTCTGTCCATTGACATCACCCTGCCACAGTCCATGATGGACTCGTTTGAGTTCTTTGTCAACGGCCTAGCCGTTCTCATTGTGGTCAGCACCGCCAACTATTGGCTACTGATTCCGGCGATTTTGATGATCGCCCTGCTCTACTTCACCCGCAGCCTCTACATTGGCGCCAGTCGGAGTCTCAAGCGCATCGATATCATTTGTAAGTGCCCAATTGATTGGATTAAAAGCCTCCTTCCATAATAAAAACCATTTGATATTCTCAATTTAATGTTCACATTTTTTCGTGAAATGTTAGAAAAAATAAAGTTCTTTTACCTGTTCCCATTTTAGCTATTTACGAATTGAATTATCTTTGAGCTGATTATTTGAATCCAATAACAAAATAACGATAATATTTACATATTTAAGGTCTATATTCACTCGAACAGAAACAGCCACAAAATAAACATCTCTAAATAAATAAACACTTAATCAGGTCTGTTCCGGTTTTTACTTTTTACTTTTTAGCATTTATTGACATACATTTATTCACTTTTAATTTAGGCTAAGTGTTTGAAAATTATCTTTTTTCGCTTTATCGAACTTAAACTCATCAACTCAAAGTGATATCAATCCGCTGAATGGTATTAGAGCAGGATAAAGAAATTTAATTCCGACAAATCTTATCGAAAGTGAAATTCGGAACAGGTCTGAATATTTTTGTGTTTTCTATGGATTTATTCATTTCGATTCGAGTAAATACTTATACGGTTTTGGCATAAATACAAATAAATCTGAAAAAGTTATCCAAAGTTATGAATTTTAAAAAAACAACTAATCCGTCTCCAACTTATGCCGTTTACAGCTCGCAGTCCCATTTACTCGTACACGAATGCAACCTTCAAAGGTCTAACCACGATACGAGCCTTTAATGCCACAAAGCGTTTGGAGCGCGACTTTCACAGATATCAGAATGCAAATACCTCGGCAGTGTATCTGTATGCCAGTGTTAATCGGGCATTTGCATTCTGGACGGATCTCATCTGTGTGCTGTACATTCTGCTGGTGACATTCAGCTTTCTCATTTTCGATCGCGGCTATTTCAGCGGAGATGTGGGCCTGGCCATTACCCAGTCCATGTCCCTGGGCATCATTTGTCAGTGGGGCATGCGACAGACCGTCGAGCTGGAGAATCAAATGACCAGCGTTGAGCGTGTACTGGAGTATGTCAAGTTGCCGCCGGAGCCGTCCTACGAGACAGAGGCGAGTGTCAACTTGCCGGCTGGATGGCCCAGTGCAGGTCAGCTGCACTTTCAGGATCTGCGCCTGCGTTACAGTGATCACACGCACTATGTGCTAAATGGACTCAATTTCACAATACACTCAATGGAGAAGATTGGCATTGTTGGGCGCACTGGCGCCGGCAAATCTTCGATTGTGCAGGCACTCTTTCGACTCGTGCTCAACGAGGGACTCATCGAGATCGATGGCTATGATATCGGCAAGCTGGGCTTGCACGATCTACGCAGTCGCATCTCGATAATACCGCAGGATCCAGTGCTGTTCTCAGGCACATTGCGCTACAATCTGGATCCGTTTGAACAGCAACGGGACGAGGAACTGTGGCAGGCACTCGACTCAGTCAAGCTGAAGCCCTTTGTGGCAGCTCTTAAGGGCGGCCTTAGCTACCGACTGCACGACGGAGGAGCCAACTTCAGCATGGGCCAGCGACAGCTGATCTGTCTGGCTCGCGCCATTTTGCGGCACAACAAAATACTCATCATGGATGAGGCGACCGCCAATGTGGACCCAGAGTAAGTTCTCGATTTCAACTCGTTAATTTCCTGACAATCAATCAAATTAATTAAATCGATAATTGATCAAAATAATAAAATTTGAATACAGAATGAATTAAATTGCCAAACCATGATCAAAATGACATTTAACGTTGGCCAAACATTTAACCTAGCAACCAGGGACCGTAACGATCATAATTTTTAAAATATATATTATTAAATAAAAGTTATTTGATGATTTTTATCAAAAAAAATAAATGAAAACTATTATTTTTCGATCTAAATATTGAATAAATATTTCGATATAAAATTGAATAAAAGTTATTTTTCCATTTTTATTATAAAATAAAATAAAATTGTTTTTTAATTTTTATTATAAAAGTTCCAAAATAAGAATTATTCTTCAATTTTTATTCAATTCATTCATAAAAATTGAAAAATAACATTTATTTTCAATTGCTTAAATAAAAATTTATAAATAATTTGTATTATAAAAATTGAAAAACAAATTTTGTTCTATAATTTTTAAATACACATTTAAAATAAAAGTTTATACAGTTTCTCACTATTCTTATTTGCGGTCCCTGTTAGCAACTAACAAGCAACTCGATTTTTGCGGAAGCGATTTTCCAATACCTTAGCTCGATCATTTTTTGACGACATATCACAACTCGATTTTTATTTTGAAGATTTCGATCCCTAATAATTTCCTTAATTGACCATTTACCAGATTTCTCTTAGTTTTCGAAACCTATTGATTTTACAAAATCAAATTAAGGCTTGAAATAATAACAACACCACTTTTTATACTCTTATGCCACTTGCAGCACCGATCAACTCATCCAGGAGGCCATACATACAAAGTTCGCCAACTGCACGGTGTTGACGATCGCGCACCGATTGCACACTGTTATGGACTCGGACCGTGTGATGGTCCTGGATGCGGGTCGTGTCGTGGAACTGGGGCATCCATACGAGCTGCTGCAGCAACGCAATGGACATCTCTATCGGTTCGTCAAGAAAACGGGAGCAGGCAGCGCCAAGCATCTAAGTTATGTGGCCGAGCAAAGCTATTACAAGCGCGTGAAAAACAGGAGACTAGCGGATCGGGATCGGGATCGGGATGAGGAGAGCCAGCCCGAGGTCAGGCTCAGCGTCTTCAGGGGCACCACTCTATAAAAGACTGTAGTTTGATTTTGTTTTTCGTTTTTGTTTTTAAGTTATGGTAATATAGTTTTTATTATAGTGAACTGATTTTTAAATATAAATCTATATTTGTATATGTATATATGCACTTTATATGTTATATAATATACGAAGTAGCGTTTCCAACAGCTTTTATTCTTTGACTTTTCTTTGCCGTTCTTAAAGTTTGAAAAAAAAGCATTTCAGTTGTAAGTATTAATTGTCTGTTTTTTTTTTTTTTATCAATTTTAACTTTTCAGTTTTTGTTGAATGCATTAAATTCCCTTAATGGTTAAGTAATCCTGGCTACTATCTGGTTTAACTTTTCACACTATAACTACGCCCAACTTCTAGTTGTTATTTGTTGTTGCTAGTTTGAGTCACATGAGAAATCTTGAAATTAATGCATTTCGTCGATGCTTAAATAGTTAGTTGCTTTTCTAATTTTGCGATAATGTCATTAACTATTATTATAAAGATTTAGATTTTTGAAATTTTTGCTTGGTATATGTATAAAATTGTTTTGGTAGAGTGTAAATGAATTTATCGCATAGATTTTCACTAGACTTCCATACAAGTGTAATTCTTTGTATGTAGTATTGTGTATATAAATTTTTAAAGTAAATAAAGCATATATTGATGTATATAATTTGTTTAAAATATGTTTTGTTTTTATGATTTCTGCTTATTTAAGAGTCGCTTAATATAAGTCTGCCTTCAACAAATTTGTTCATTTGTTGTATTTTGATGTAAATAGAAAAATCAGTGTTTGGAGAATGTTGATAAATCTTAAATATGTTTACATATAATATATTTATATTGTATATAGTATCTATTTAATTTAATTTTAGCTTCATCTGTGCTTAAGTTTACGTGTTGTCACAAAAACCAAGTTAAACTTTGAAATCCTTCCCCAAATTTCAATGCTTAAGTCGTTTTTAAAAAATATTTTTTTGTTTTGTTTATTTTTTTTTTAATTTTTCTCTATTTTTTGTATTGTTCCTTTGGTTGTGCATTGGAATGTTAATACGTATATATGTATGTATATATTTGATGTCCTAGAAATAAGATTGTTTGTATGCTGTTTAAGAAAAATTCGATGCAAGTTGAATAAAATTATGCTTGTAATTATAATTACTCGTATTTAGCTAAGTAGTTATATTTATCAAGCATTTCATTAATTATTTTGTTGTATTTGTAATGAAATTTATACTTATTCTGTTCGTTTATTTATTTTTATTTTGATTTGTTTTTAAAGTTTAAGTTAATGCGATATATTCTCGCTCTACTAAATTGTACTCGCCATTTAAGGCATATCTCATTAGGTTTTGTTTTGTTTTATTTTTTTAATTAGTATTTTAGGTTTTTACAAACACGTTTTGTATTCACTTTGTTATTCTCACAGTTAAGCTTTTTTGATTGAGCACAAAAGCAAATGAGAGTTTTGTTGTGTTGGGCATGCTGAAAACGAAAATCTCTTATTATAAGTACTATGAATTTAAACTATGTGTAGAAACTTAACTGAATGCCCTCGTATTGGCCAAATCATGTTGCCTCAGCACTGGACGCACTAAGAATCTTCCCCTATTATTAACTCGCCCAGTGCTGAACTACGACACAGTTGACCATTCCAAAAGATTGTGAAAATGATTGAGGACTGACAAAAATTAAGTATGCACTTATTTTATACATAAATTTAGCACAATAAGAACTAAAGATTTTTATAGGTATGTGGTTGGAAGTCAATTTAGATTATTAGAAGCTACTCGTATATTAGAGAAGTAGTTAGATGTAGTTAGAACCAACTACTCATACTACGATACGGCACTTGTGTGTGCATTTTGTGCTAGCCTGTTTTTGTCAGCGTTCCCTAAACTTAAGTTCAGCCAGCATTTAACAATATGTAGTTAAAAGTATATTTTGGTATTGGTATTTATCATACATACATAATTATACGAGTACACTTGAAAAATGTTAGTGGGAACTAAACGTGCGTGCTTCGTTTACATTTTGTTGAAACGCATATTTTGATTATAAAATATGGTCCCGAGGTTCATAATATTTCTTGCATTTGAAATTGCATATCTGTGGTGATTGGCTATAAGAATTATAAATTTCCATATGGGGACTACAGCAGCATACTTGTAGGCGTGGCCGGAACTCGCGCTTTATCATTATATATAGATATAAACTAGCGTTTCCACATTGGGAGCTGCGTCCTGGTATATGTTATGTTTGTAAGTATTTAGTACATCGATAAGATAAGGCGTTGTGCGTATGTACATTGTACATAATCAGCTTTTTGCAATGTTTTTATAATTTTTTTTTTTATTATTTTTTTGATTTTGCTATGTGTCCTAATTGTTTTGTTTTTGGCAATGATAATCGCTCTCCCTTAAGTATTACCAAAATTTGAACTTTTCTACTTTGAATCATGCAATCATAACACTTTGGATCATTTTCATCTTGTTTTCTTTGCAATTATTGTTCATTTCATGTCTACGAAATTTTTTTACTTGGGTGTCTAGGTTGCTGTAGTTTGTAAAGCTTTTCTATTTGCGTACAATATTTATATAAATTTTGTAAATTTTAAATATTCTTTTTATTTGTTATTATTTTTAATTTATACTATTTTTTTTTGGTTTGAAAAAAAGAGTAGTATGAATTTGTTATGCAAGGTTTTTTTCCAACATTTTTTTTTTACGGTGTAGTTGCAATATATTTGATCAATATATACATTGATTGCTCTCTATATATGTGTGTATCTATTTATTTAAATGTATATATATATATTTATATATATCTTAATGCAAGTAATTAATTAGCATTGTTGTCGTGTGTTTCTGCAAAAGTTTGTAATACGCTTTATGCTGTTTCAACAATTTTCATAAATTGCAAAAAAATGTCTTTAAAAAAAGGTCTAACAATGGCATTGGCCCCCATTCGAATGGGGAGCCTTATTATCGCGTGCATATTAAACGACGATATCGACGATTTGTTGACTCGTTCTGAGTGTTGTTTTCCTTTATCATTTATCATTTATCATTTGTTATTGTTTTCATTTTGATGTTGTTGTTGTTGTATATTTAGTTGATGCCTCGCACTCACTTAGTATTTACCGGTTCGATAATTTCAACGGTTACGCTCTCAGCCACGGGATTTGTTGTTATGTTCGTTATTAGCGCCTCCTCCTGCGGCGACTGCAGCTGCGGCTGGACATGCGAGTGGTGGTGCTGGCGATGAGCGGAGCCATGGCGCTCGTGGTGCCCACCATGGGACACCTTGATCGGTGCCACGGAATTGCTGCGATTCGAGCGCGCCGATGTGGCACTGCCTGGAGATTCCGTCTGAGAGCCTATTGAAAGCACATAGAAAGAGTTAAGGTACAAATTCCAGATGGATAAATACTATATACACAAAGCAGTAGGGAAATCCGGGTAAAAGCTTAGAACAAGAACAACATAGGTGATGCCGGAAATTACTAATGCACCGGTAAGGCTGACATTCAGCTGTCTCAAGTTGAAAGTCTGAGACCTGAGTGCATCGGAAATAGCACAATACTACATAGTAATATGGAATGTAAGTTTGGTATACTACTCGCAATATTATATTATTCATATGATGTACGGTGATGTAAGCAATAATAGAAACGATAATTTTTTATTGTTATTTTTAAAATTGTTTCAAAATGCGCAGCTTTTTATCATGTTATAGAAATTGTCTTTGAAATGTCAAGTTGACTCTCGTTTCTATTATTTTTTCCATCACTGTATGAAAAGATAATTTCAACATTAAAGTCATTTATCTACTACATACCCAGGCAAACATATTTATAAGAGAAACAACTGAAAAAAGCTGCGTGCGACAGGAAACGGAACTGAAGAAAACGGAAATGGAAATGAAAATAATAAATAAATGCTAAGTACTATTAGATTTGAAAGTGTTCGAGTATAATGACAGTTTCGTATAATCCAGTTGAAGTATCTAAGTACATAGTATGTTGATGTATGTAGGTTTATATGGGTATAGATCCAGTAGATATAAATCCAGACAAAGTCTATAGCTGTTATCCTACTGGTACTACTCGTAATTGTGTTCTGTGTGTGTGTGTGTTGCATGAATCTGTGGCAGGTGTTGTGGAACATACATGGGTTACAAGTAGTTAGTAAGTATGTTGAGCTAGTTACTAGTTACTTATGTAGAAGTTAACTGCAACTCTCATCTTGTAATGTTAAGTTGAACTTAAGGTAGTTAAAACAGTTGGTACAACAATAACAACGACAGCAACTACAATAATTTTGAGTACAGGACACTGAGGGCAAGACACAAACTAACAGCACATTCAACAACAATTGGAACAACTACGATACTGACTAAAGCTGACTAAACGAACTGCGTACCTCGACTTGGAATTGGATCTGGGATCTGGACGTGGATGTGGATGTTAACCTGCACCTGCACCTGCACCTGGAACTGTATAGGCTGCATTTGGCATTTGTATCTTTGGCCTACGAGTATGACTAAAACTTATTCGCACCCAGATTGGCAGCCATGCCGCAGTCCTGGGCTGTTCCCGGCGAGGACACGTATGTGGTTGTTACGGTGATGGATGACGTCGTTGAAGTTGTCGCTGTTGTTGCTGGGGCAGCATTCGTTGTGGTAGTGGCAGTGGCAACATGGCCTGAATGGGCAGCCACTGTCGTCGTTGGCACGTAGGGCAAAAAATGGCTATGAACAACATTATACTGATTGGCGGCACTCGGATGCTCCAGCAGACGCGAACAGTTGGACACATCGCTGACACGGGAGTCGCTGGAGCGTGTATTGCTCTTCGAGCGTATCATGCGACCTTTTATCATATTTGTGTATGTGTGTGCGTGTGTGCGAGAGTGAGAGAGAGATAGCGAGCAAAGAAAATGTTTATTGTTTGGCATCGCGACACAAAATTCAAAGAACAATAAATTAAAGTACGAGCATACGAGCAACAAAGGTAATTGGCCAAAACTGTCCGCTGGGCCTTAGATAACACAAATAACACCAACACCAACACCAACAACGGCCAGCTCTAAATTTAATGGTACTTAAAGCGTCAATCACGTTGATTGAGCCCCAAAGAGTTGAAATCGTCGCCGTTTTGTTTGTAGTTAATTTTGTTGATGCCGCTTGCAAATGTGAATAGAAATTCAAACACAATGCGATCCACTCCAATTGTGTATAGCTCAGGAATTGTACGAATTTAGACATTTAAGAGTAACCTCTTTAAATTGTAATATATTTCTTCCACAAAAAGAATCTAATACCATCCTACACTTATCTTACTTCGCACCTAATACTGCTTATATATAATTGCCATATCTAAAGTAAAACATCATAATTTAAAACGTTCGCAAGTGATCTAGAAATATTTCATGGCTATAAATAAGAGCTCACCAAATTGTACCTTTATTTTTAGCTTATCATTAGTGTCAGTCAAACATGGAATATAATTTAAATTTGATAAGGTTTGTATTTCGCTAGGATCTCAGCTTATTTCACACTTTTAAATGGAATTGATATTTTAGCCATGATTTGTTTGGTTCATTGTTAAGTGACTGACTGATTGAACGACTGGTTGATTGATTGATTGACTGTTTAATTGATCGATTGCGTTTATTTTTTTTTGCTGTTGGCAGAAAGTCCTGCAAGTTCTCAAAAAAAATTTGCACAAATCAAATCAAAAAAACGACAAATCGAAAATGAAAACTAAAAAAAAAAAACAAAATTAAAGGTGCCATTAAATATAGAAGCCATATATGGAATACAAACCTGTCTTACCTAGCGACGGATTCGGAGAATGGGGTCGCAGCGAGGCCATGCTGGGTTGCCGGGATGGAGCGCGCACGGACATCCGGGAGCCACGTCGCTCCTGGCCATGGAGCAGCTTGCTGTCGCGCAACAGGGAGACGTTCATCAGGCGAGGATTGGGCGTGTTAAAGATGGTACGGTTATCATGCCAGCGTGCCCTAGGAAAATGCACAAGCAAAGTACTCGATTAAACGTTGGACCAGAAGCGATATCGATATTTCGATATTGATGACGTGTGCGAAAGCTGGGCGTGGTTTAATGAATTAAAATGACTTTGACGTGGATGTGAATGTGGATGTGGATGTGAGCGTTGCCGTTATTTTCGTTTAATGCCAATTAATGCAAAAATGTTGTTCATTTGACTGAAATTAATTGCTGATCAAATTATTTATCATTTGGCTCCGTAGCCTAACAACCACGGCTACATTCACAGCACAACACAGCACAAGTTGAGATGAGTTAATCAAGCTGCCCCCTCCTTATTCGCAGCATCATCAGCACAGCCCATTGACCCAATTAGGTTACTGAAGTCCCCCTCCATCTACACAGCATTCAGCCCCTTGCCCAGCAGCTTGACAGGCAACGTGTAAGTGTTGTTTGATTATATTCAGATCTTTACACTATATATAAACTTAAATTCATCCCTTTTAAATTTCGATTAGAATTACTAATTAATTAGATTATTTTTGGAAATAAGCGTAGTGACTATATAATTCACTGTTGAAAAATTTGTGATTATATAATGATTAAAATTATTAAAATTATTCAAAAATAATCAGAAAAAATCAAATATAATCAAAGAATTCTTTTTGATTATTTCAGAAAATATCAAAAATAAATAAAAATAATCTTTCTGATTATTTCGGATTATTTTTGATTTTTTATGATTATTTATTGTGAAATTTAAAATAATTTCATTTTTACTAAATAGTCATAAATAATCAGAAATAATCAAAAATAATCAGAAAAAATAAAAATAATCTGAAATTCTTAAAAAGATTATTTCTGATTTTTTCTGATTATTTTTGAATAGTTGTAATAATTTTAGATTATATTTGATCTTTTGTAATCGTAATCATTAAATAATTGGGCAAAACCCAAAACAATCGTAATTTAATCATTAGTTCGACTTTTAAACAAAAATAATCCAATTACTAATGATTGTGATTACTACTCATTAATTAACAGGTATGCTTAAAGTACACAGAAAACAATTACGGGCATCTGGGATAAAATCAATTTCAAGTGGAGTAAAAAGTCCGATAATTTTTAAAATCGAGTACGAAATATTTGATTCAAATACGATTTTTAAATTTCTATCCAGCTAATATTTTGACTACCGGGGCTTTAAGTTATTTGCAGTGAAATCAATTAAATTCATACATAAATAAAAATTAAATAACAAATAACGTTATTTTAAATTCAAATTTTAGAATGAATTGTTTTTCTGTCCGGCAATCCTGTTCCCAAAACTATTTAAACATGTTATAGCTAGTTCTTGATGATGTATGGTAATTTAATATATGTAGTATGTCTGATAACTCTAGGGTATCTTGTAGTTAAGCAGTCTCGACTGGAGTGTTGTTTGTCGCTTGTTTTCATCTTGGTGTGTTGTGAAAATGTTTGCATTGCAATTTACTCACTGGCTAAACAATCGCAGGACGACACAAATAATAATAAACATCAATGCCATTCCTACCAACACGCCAATCATAGCTGGATCTATGTATCTTTCGGGTCCCTTATCCTGGCGCCCTGCAAGCAAACACGTTCCATTACACAGTGCCGTTAAGTAAACATTATTGGAGCCCAGTGCGTGAGAACGGCAACCAACCTTGGCAATCGACGGATCCATCCTTGCCCCAGATGGGCAACATGTCGAACCGGCAAATGCAACGTCCATCTCGACACTCCGTCTGAAAGTAAATCGCCTCGCATTGTTCGTTGAAGAAACAGGACTCGTTGATGGCGGCCGCTGCAAAGAAAGTGAGTTGAATTGTTAAATGATTTGCATATATATATATTCTTTATTGTTTCAGAACAACTTAACGGAACGAGCATGTTGACAAGTTTGTTTTACGACTGTCTGTCAATCCTCATTGGCGCCGACCCGTTAAGAGACTGACAAATATTTTTATAGAGCTCACAACTGGGCCAATGGAAGTCCTTTCATACTCTATATATAGACTCACGACATTGTTCTAGTTATTTAAGCAATTGGAGCATGTGTGTAAATACATAAATTTTGGTTATTTACTATCGGCAAAACTTAGGTGCTTTTTTGACTTTAACTTTTGACTAGTGATGTAAGACAACTAGATACATTAATGTACATCAACATATGTAAATACATAAATTTTGGTTATTTACTATCGGCAAAACTTAGGTGATTTTTTGACTTTAACTTTTGACTAGTGATGTAAGACAACTAGATACTACTGTGGGCAAAAAGTATCGGGAATTTTAAATTTAAAAAATTTTGGGATTCCAATTGGAACAAATGTTTGTACTTTTAGGTTGGCACTACTATCATTAACATCTGTGCAAAATTATACGTTAAAATATTCATTAGTGTTTAAGCTACGATTAGTTTGGTACGACGCCAAATGTGCATTTGGCATTTTGGTGCCAAAAAACGGTCAATTTCATCGAAAAAAGCCCCGCGTAGAAGTGAGTGAAACAATGTTTTCTGACTACCAGGACAAGATAAAACGCATTATTACGGGCGATGAGACTTGGATCTACGCTTACGACATGGAAATTACCGATCAATCGAGCGAATATCGGCTAAAGGTGAGCCGAGACCGAAAAAATCGCGTCAAATTTGCTCAAAAATCAAGGTCATGTTGACAGTTTATTTGGATTATCGTGTTGTAGTTCATTATAAATTCCTTCCGACCGACCAAACTGTCAACAAGGAATATTGTTTGAGAGATTTGCGTCGTTTGCGCGAAGCTATGCGTAAAAAGACGCCAGAACTATGGGCTGACAACTCATGGTTCTTGCAACACGATAATGCGCCCTCTCATACTGCCCCTGTTCTTCGTGACCATTTTGCCAAAAACTCGACCAAAATTTTCCCACAGCTACCTTTTTCGCCTGATTTATCTTCGTGTGACCTCTGGCTATTTTCTAAGCTCAAAAGACCACTCCGAGGACACCGTTTCGAGTCGATTGAGGAGATTCAACCAAAATCGCCAATTGCACTTTTGGCGTCGTACAAAACTAATCGTAGCTTAAACACTAATGAATATTTTAACGTATAATTTTGCACAGATGTTAGTGATAGTAGTGCCAACCTAAAAGTACAAACATTTGTTCCAATTGGAATCCCAAAATTTTTTAAATTTAAAATTCCCGATACTTTTTGCCCACAGTAGTACATTAATGTACATCAACATATGTATATAAATATACAAATTTATTGTAAAAACTGATTTAATTATACTTCTACAAAGCAATATATTTGTAATAAATAATATATTGCAGCTACAAAAATCAGTATCGAGTTTGTTAGCTCGTTTTTTTATGATTACTAATTTAGATTTCATACTTAGCCCTTAAACATATGTAAATTCCCGAAGCTGTCTCACATTTTCAACTAATTTCGCATGGTTTTGTAATTCGCCTTGATAAGAAACCCAATTATAGCTGCCAATTTTAGCACGCTGACTCATTTTGGTCAACTGCTAAATGCCTAAGCCCCAAGTCGTAAATTTATCAATCATCAATGGACTGCGCTTAATTTGTACGTTGTGGGACAATATAATCGCATAATTTAATTTGAAATGTTTTAAATGCGCCCACGCTCAGGGAATATAAATAATAATTATGTCAAATGTAGATGGACATCTCGTCCGCCCGCTGCCAAGTTCTTTTCACTTTGTCTTTTTTTTGTTGTATTTTTAATTTGTCGCGCGATGTAATCAACGTTAAGCTTGGAGGGATTTGTTTGCTGGCAATGCATTTTTTTTAATGAAAACTTGGCAGACTGACAAGCAAGGCTGAGTCCAGGGAGTGGCCCCCATTTGAGGTTGAGGTTGTATTCAATGCTTACGTTTTCCACATTTATCAAAGTGATTGGTGACATGCAGATCCTCGGTGCACTGGCAGGACCTCTTCTTGGGATCACATATGGAGCCGGGAAAGCCGCACTCCAACGTATTCTCACACTTGTCACCAAACTTCTTCTGGCCACGGCTCGCATAATCTATGAAAGCAGAGAGAAAAAGAAGAGAAATAAAAGAAAAGAGATAAAGTTTAAGTTAACACATGTTTCTTGACTAATCCCAGGTGTCAAATTTATAATGAAACCGCAACAAACTTGAAATCCAAATATATGTATGTGTGTAGGTGTGTGTGTGTGTTGAAAAGAAGGTGCAAAAGTGAAAAGTATTTGAATCCCAAGCGGCTTAGTGGCAGATTAAAATGTAAATTCATGTATAAATCTCTGGGCCTCAGCCTGTCAGCCAGTTAAGCACCGAGTACGAGTACATATGTATGGTGTATGTATATATTTATCTGTATACCTGTGTTTACCTGAGTAAACCTCTGTTTTTTTTGGTGCTAGCTACGCAAGTACTCAAAAGGCCGGAGTGCGGCTCGAGTGGAGGAAGCTCTTCACTGGTTCACCTACCACATGGCAGGCACTTGGCAGTCGAGGGTTGGGTTGGATGGGAAATCTCTCATTAAGTTTGAATGAAATGAAAACAGACACACACACACACACACCTCACGTTCACTCACACTCAGTTAAACACGAAATGCCAGTGGCATGTAAAGTGAGTTGAGTTGAGTTAAGTTCACATCTTAATTAAGCACTTGGGAGCAACTTTGACCAACAACAATGTATGCAAAATCTCAACGGCAACTAGGGGTTAACGCTAGCATTAATATCGCAGCATATGCTGCGTTTGCACCACTAATTTTGTTGATATTCCGACATAATTACCACACAAAGTTGATGACTCTGACAATGATGATGATGATGATGATGATGTTGGTGTTGATGACGATAGCAGCAACGGAAAGGAAAAGGATGTGCGCCGACCTCGCATTTAAGCCAACGGAAGCGAAAAGACAAAACAAAATGGCTGCGCTTGCAAAAGGTTGCGCCATTTTCAAGCATATATGAAACGTATCTGTGTGTGTGTGCTTGTGTGATTCAGTATCTCTGTGTGTGTGTGTGTGTGTGTGTGAGAGAAGGGTGCAAGTCTATTTGCTTGCGGTTTATTTTTAAATGCACTGACTGTCTATGAATAGTGCCCCTTAAAAGGCAGCTAACAAAGCAACTATAGCTACAACTACAACTACAGCTGCTGCTGCTGCTGCTTCTGCTCGGTTTTTGTGGCAAGCAACATTGCAGCAAATTTTCTGAAAGTGTTGACAAAGTGGCGACCGAAACGACGAGCGAGCAGACAAACCATCTGACCCAGAAGGCATCCAGCCCACGTTCAGTTCTGCTCATATTGTTGCCCCTTTAATACCCATCTCAAAAAGAGATTACCCAACGTGGCAGTTTGTTTACCAGCGGCTTTTCGGGCTGCCCTATGCGGGCCCTTTGGCTTTGGCAGATGCTACAGCTCATTTTTCACAACCCTTTCAAAGCACGTCGATTCCATAAAAATTACACAAAATGTGCTCGCAAGTGATTGCTACTGTCAGAAAAAAGCTGATGGTCTGTCATTCAAAAGGTCGTGCAACATTTATAATTACAGCTGGTAGGCAACAGTCGTCCAAATTAAATCGACAGCTCGATTTTCGTGGAACCTGACCGATATTCTTGCGGAATGTTCACTTTATCTTAATGTGACCTCTAATTTGATTCTACATCAAAATTTATTCAGAATTATTAGAATAAATTATTTTTTTCCAACAATGTCCGGCTTTTTATAAATCCACTTTAAAAAATTTCAAATTGTCATAACTTTGCCAAATCTTGACCGATTTTCTTACGGAATGTCCATTTTTTCATAATTCGATTTCTTTTTAGATGCATCAAAATTTCATTCATTTAGAAAAATTTATTTTTTCTAACACAAACATAACATAACATACACTCAGACCAACATTTATTCGTACACACTTTTTTACTCTAACAGCTATGTGAGTCAAGTCTCCCAGTAAAAAAAAATATATTTGGAATGGTCGTTTAAATTCTGTTTGAATGATGCAAAGTTTCACTAACCCATTAAGTACCCATTGAAAAATTCGAATTTTTGTAAAAGTCTACTTTTCAACCTTTTTCCTCGATTTTTTACAAAAAATAAAAGTGGCTGCAAAAAAAAAATTTCAAAAATATTTTTGTTAGTATTTTTTATGATTTTTTGAAAATTGCTAAAAGGCCATTTATTGTGTGAAAAGTAGGAAAAAAAAGGGGTTAAAATATTAATTTTTAGAATTTTCAAAAAATCATTAAAAATACTAGCAAAAATATTTTGGAAAATTTTTTTTGCATCAAAATATTTTTTGTAAAAAATCTAGGAAAAAAGTTTAAAAATATACTTTTTTTTTAATTCGAATTTTTCAATGGGTACTTCATGGGTTAAGGAAAGTTTTGCATCATTCAAACGGAATTTAATCGACCTTTCCAAATATATTTTTTTACTGTGGAGATTTGACTTACATAGCTGTTAGAGTAAAATAAAGTGTGTACGAATAAATGTTACCACGATGCATACAATTGCTTCGACATAGCTTGAAAGATTCAGAAGTATCTTCACGTTCAGTTCAACAAATCGAAAATACAATACAAATGAAAATAGAAATAGAAATTGTGTGTGGAACATTGTTGAAACTAGTTGCGGCACTGTACTAACGATTATGCAACATTACAAGTGCAACATGATGACGTCATTGTTGTACATATTTGATTACCGGTCGGGCACAACAACAACATTACAACATTTGCATGCCTTGACAATCAAGGCAGGGGCTAGGGACCAGGCGATAAGGCTGTCCCCGTGGTGTTAACTTACCGAACTCGGGTGTTGTCGTCTCCGGTCCGACGCTGAAGCTATTAACGGCAAAGAAATTGTTACCGTCATCGGCCAGCGCCAATGGCGGCAGCAGCGCGACAACGGAAATCAGGCACAGGACGTATGTGTGAAGGCGCCCCATGTTCATGATCCCCTTCTTCATGCCCTCACCGACCTCAATCCGCCTCGGATCCATTAGCATTAACGATTGCTCCTCACGCATATTGTTTAGGGTTGCGGCAGTTGTTGCTGCTGCTGCTGTTGGTGCGGCGCCCTTAATCCTTAAGTGCAAGTTTGTTTTACTTGTTGTTTGCTGTGGCGTTATTGTTGTTGTTATTATTATGCTTGGCGCCTGGCTGGGCGACAAGTGTCGAGCTTGTTGCTCGCTCACTGCCCAGCGGCAATTGTTGCTGTTGTTGTTGTTTTTGGCGTCTTCTGCTGTTGCTGCTGCTGCCTCGTCGTCTTCATCAGCGCATTGTTGTTGCTGTTGTTGCTCACATTTTACACGCGTCTCGCGCCGATACTTGGCAACGCCAATAAAGCGGCCCTGCAGCGTTGCAGCACCGTGACGGGGCTCTAAAGCCCCATCTAATCTCATATTATTCGACCGTCCTCGTCGTGCTCCTCATCCATTCTGCTTCGAGTCTTCTTTCAATATGAGCGCTTCTTGCTGTTGCTGCTGCTCTGACTTCCGCTTCACATGGATTAGTTCTGTTGTCAACTGTTGGCGCGCTGCAAGCAAAGAGCAAACACAGAAAAAATCAAAATTATAGCAATCGTTTTGATTTCCAGTTGAGTCAACAACACCCAAGGGGACGGAAAGCAGTGCTAATCACTTAACTGCGTGTGAAATTTCAAACCGACCTTCAAACAATTTCCGAAAGTGCCAGCCAAAAACCAATGAAACTGAAACCAAGTCCAGCACTCTGCCCAACCGCCAATCACTCTAGTTGTCTCTCTTTTCCTTTTAACCTCCTTAGCCTCTCTGTCCACTGTCTTTGTCAGGCTACCTGAAACTGTCAAGTTGATTGGCGAACTGAATTGGACCGCCTGGCACGAAATTTAATTGACTGACAGTAAATTGGGGAATCATCTGTGAGGAGACACAACAGAGCTGCCAATGCCTGGCTGGGACAGCTAATTGGATTAAGGTCACACCCACACACACATTTATACACATGACATTACATGTGTTTGTGTACACATAATTATTTATAAGCGCTTTAAAGTTTTCTTCAAGCTTGACTGGTGGATAAAGTTCATTTATTTATCCTATAATTAATTGAAATTAAATAAAAACAAATAACTTGTTAGCAAAATGAATAATACTTCGATAATTTATATATATAATAGCTGTCGACTTAATCTCTGCAAATTTCTGGCTGCAGGCTATAAGGCAAAAATATTGTTGCATACTTTCAGGCAAACAAAAATACCTGCTTCTACATGTACTCGTATACAAACAAATTGTATTGTATGTGCTTTATTTGTTTTAAGCATTTAATTAAATCTCGTGTCAGTTATTCTATTTAATGGCTGTGGTTGTGTGTGTGTCAGCTTGTACACGATTTGGGCGATTTATTGCGTCATGTAGTTTCGGCCAAAACCTGATAAATAAATCACGAATCTGAACATGCAACGCATGTGACTCAAAGTCTTTTATAAGCGATTATTATGAATGTTGCAACATTTCTGCATGTGACACTGTGTGCTTGCAACTGTGTATATTTATCTTACGAGTTTATAAGTTCCAAGGATTGATGGCAACAACAGTTGACATTTTTCCAGGCACATGTCAGAGCACACTTGTATTTATAAGACACATCTTTAAAATGCGACAAAATGCGTCACTCAAATGCTTACATCCATCTTCTTCATTTTTCTCAACGTTGCGTCTCTTTGTGACCTGCTCTTAAGCAGTAAAGAGGATTATCGAGAAACATAGCCTACAGTCTGACCTTTTTTAAACAATGATATTAAACTCCAAACCTTTTTCTAAATATAGTTATTGCCATTTAAATGATGTTCCTAAGAATTCTATAAATATACTCAATGTCTATATGTATATACCTTTTCTCAGAAGTGTTTTGTCTGGATTTGAGTAGAGTGTTTACGTCTGTAATAAATGTGACGTGTACTGCGCCAACACCCAGGGGATCTGGCTGGGCCAAATTCACCAGTTAGACAGTGTAAATTCGCAACTAATTTATGCGTCTGACGCATAACGTATTTAGAATTTACAGTTATGCTGTGCATATTCATCCACCATCATTCGGATAACTGCAGGATGACAATGACAACACATAAAACGCGATTCACGCAACCAAAAATGATGAGCAGGAAACGTGTTGCATGTTCCATGTGCCGCATTCGACGCATGTTTGCCTACAAATTGTTTTCGGGTTTTCCATAAATTTATGCGACGGCATTAAAAGCGTGTATAATAAATAAATGTCAAATGCGGCGTATACGCAATATTATTAAATGGCCGCAAGGACACATGATGATGAGACAATCGCTTGACATATGAAAGACATCCGCAGCAAATTACAACAACAACAATAACAACACCGGATGTTGGCCAAATAATGAATAAAATGAATTCTCTGGTACAGTCGCATGACGTATACGCAATGTGCACAAAAAGAGCAGCTCGCGTACATAATTTTTGTGAGTGTAAAGTATAAAATTAGCACGAAATATGCATAAAGGAAAAGCACCTGCTAATCCTAATGATAATGAGACAAGTCGCGGTCCAATATATACATTTGGTTCTCCCATTGTCTTAGCATAAGCCCCAAGGTCGCGTCTGAGTACCCACACAGGCAAATAAAAATAGATATAAATACTCGTACTCACATATAAAAGAAAGCAAGACGACCTTAGTCAAACAGAAAAGTCTAGAAAGTGTCCTGCACTCAACATATACGGAGATCTATTCTTAGATAGCGTAACATCTTAACGTAAACTAGATAAAAATTTGATGTTTGACATTAATACTTTTCAATAGATACCCTCGACTCTTGTTGCCACTTTATTGGCTTGAAAATGCCCATATATACTTTTATTATACCCATTTCCGACTGTATTAATGGCTACAGGGTATACTCGTAATAAAACCACATACCAAACCAAAGAGCCAATTCAGAAATTCGTGCAATAAATTCTGCAAACAATGGCTGAGTCTTACATCTGAGCATCTATGTACACACATGAGTGTTTGCGTGGCTGTGTGTGTGTGCATTCATGTGTGGGTATGTTGTCGCCTACAGGGTACAACAACACCACACTGCCATAGACAAACAATGTGCCACACACAGAAATCCACGACAGACGGCAACTTTTGATTCGCGCCACAGTGGCTCACAAACATTGCGTGCAGCAGCCCAATTATTTTAAAAAAGGGTATATTTTAAACAACATTTTAATAATAAATTATATTTGAACATGTATGTCAGCTTATAAACTTATCACAACAACAGAAACTTTTTATAAAACAAAAGGAAAAAAGAAGAGACTTAACTTTTTAATTTTTTCATAAGATAATTAGTTCTACCTAGATGACAGAAGTTATATTAAGTTTAAGTTGCATAAATTGTATATTTATTTTTTATATCAACTTTTCTTTAATTTCAAATTTTATTTGATTACTAATTTTTTTTTTTTTAATGACGGTAAGCATATATTTATGCGTTTCATTCCTAAGAACATAATTACACAATTAACGGTGGGAATCGAACCTAGTTTTTTCAAACTGAAAGTTCTATTTATGTGACAGTAATTACTTAAGTTTTTAATTTATTATATAAGACAATTAGCTTTATTTATATGACATAATTATACAAAAATTATATAATAGTTTTGCTATATCAACTATTATTTTAATTTCAAATTTCATAACTAAATTTCTGAGTGCGTTCTCTATTTTTCATGCCCGTTTTGCCAAATTCAGAACCAGTGTGCGTTGGCAAAACGCACTTTGGCTATGGGCCAGAATATAATTTCGTATAGCAGTGCATATGTGTGTGTGTGTCCTAAACTTTATTGATTGCTGATGTAAGTAATCTGAGCGCTGAATCTACACTAACTAACACTAGCCCATGGAAAGCAGCGTGCCAGAAGTTCATTCGCATATCTTAAGAGCTCTTCGTTTAGGCCATACAAAATGGCTTTATGGTTACTCATAGCCAAGCTGGTTCCGACTGTGTCTTAGAGTATGTGCGAATTACAAAGAAATTCTGACTAGCAGCCAAACAATGCGCACAAGATTTATAGAGGCGTTGAACAAATTGCTTGACATTAAGCACCAGAAATGCGTCCCACGGATTGCAATAGACATGGCTCAAAAGGGGGAGGGGGAAAGGGAGAGATGGGGAAGCCCAGAGGCTGTGCCATAATGCAGTTTGTTTGGCAGACGCATCGAGAACAAATTATTGGCCATTTGGGACGCATTCGCCTAGTGTCCGAGTTTGTCAATAAACTAATAAAATATGCATGCATATAAAATATATAAATTACTTTAGTACTAGGGGCACAATTTGTAGGAGAACACATGAACTCATTTCATTGAGGCCATTGCGCTGAATGGCGGCTAATGAACGCAAAGTTCAGTTTCTCGAGAAAGAAACTCTCGACCAAGAAAACTAAATGCTCCTAATGTCAAAGAAAGAACTTGGCCAAGTGAATTACTAATGTGAGAATAATTTGCTTGAATTTTCTCTAGGGCAAATTAAATGAACTGACGTAAATGCATTTAGCAAAGCTGCATTCATTTAATGATTAAATCTTTAAAATATCAGTAAAGTAAAAATAACATAATGCTTATATTCATTTGGTTATCTTTGATGCTTTTTGGCTAATTGCCTGTTATAACAGCAACTAATTTGCTAATGACAAAATACATGTATGAATATGTATGAATAATTCCATGTTTATTTTTGTTTGAAAATGGTTTTCCCTAAAGGAAAAAGATTCTTTTCTTACTTATTTTGCACTGATTGGATTGTAAATGCATAAGTTACTTATGAATTACTGAACTGAGATAGTCTAAATTATTTTTTGATAAGCGCTTTAATGTTTGGATATGACTTTAATATTCAACATACACGTTCATATTTTGTCCTCGTTTTATATATTAAACATATATATGCATAATTGAGTATGTATATGTTTTTATGTACTCAATTATATATCGCATGTTGTGAAATTGGCTTAATGGCGATGCCTGAAGTGATTTTATTTTCCAATGTTGCTCCAGCAGAGAGCGTAATTCAACGCTGTGTTTTTGGCTTATTATGAATTAATTTAACTTCGCATTTCATGTTCAAATTCTGCGCTGAAAAAGTAAAATAGGGAAAGAGACCTGGGAGTTTCCTAAGTGGAAATGCGAGACATGCAATTAGCATGCCATATAATGAATTATGATTGTTATATAGAAAATACTAGGCAATATGGGCCAGTTGTTGGGTTTCTCTTACTCCCTTTGTTGCTACAATTTGTGTCGTGAGCGGAGCCAATGTTGCGCTTTGTGAACTTTGTGTTTTCGGCAATGGTTGCCACGTGAAGGGCAATAAATAAACTGATGAAAAAATGCGAATATATAATACAATAAAGTATTGCTGCTTGGCATTGTAGTTGTTGCCTATGCCAAACAAACAAACAAACGAACGAACGAATGAACAAACATCAACATGGAGGACGAGGACAACAATAACAACAATAACAACAGCAACAAAAGCGGATATGGCGTGAGTTGTATACGTTGTAGGCGTTACTGCAGCCAAGGATTGAGCCCGAGTGTGAGCCATGATTCAGTAACAACGCACCGCATTGAAACGGATGAAGGAATGAAAGAAAGAACGAACGGAAAAAAATTCAGAAATCACGACACATGGCGTGGCAAGCAACGGTTCCTGTGGCACTATGACTCCCTGGCTAAAAACCCCAACTGTCACCATTTTCTTAGCAGCAACAGCAACAGTCACGAACTGTTTGAACTGGCCAGAACTGGACGAAGCACATGGCCAATTAGCCAGTACCAAAAGCGGACAACTCGAAAAGATTTGGCTGGGCTTTTGGGCCAACACTGAAAGCGGATGCATGTCCATTGCTCAGTTAGTTTTTTGTCGTCTCCGTCGCTGTTGTCGCTGTTGTCGTTGTTGCCGTTGTCGTTGTTGCTGTTGTGCATTTCCGTTTCCGCTTGGTAAACGGATGCGCAGTGGTTTCACATTTGATTGGTAAAATGGCATTCGATGTGCAACATTTAACCTTTCGCCTGACAGTGAATAAATAAACGTGATTGCCACTGGGTTTCTCTTTCATTTTTTGTGGTCCGTGCAATGCATTACGCATACGCCCTGTTCAACGTTGCAGTCAAGCGAATCGCAGGTTGATGTCAGCACAGCTTTAACAACTCTATAATGCACGCAACGAGGCGTGGCAATCGCGATTAGCCTGATATGTCAACATAAGTCATATTATTGTACTTTTGATTATATTATTCGAGCAAATACAGTTGCAGTAATGTGAACGATAAAAGATTGTACGAATAAATCATGCTCTCCCTTGCCAATATTTTTCAATCAGCCATTTTCGATTTATTTAATGCTATTTTTTGGCTGTAAATTCGCTTTTACTTTGAAGCGTGGCAATTTAAACTCAATTTCCCAGAAGGAATCGCAATCCATTAAATTCGCACGCTTCACAGGAGGCGCACAAGCAATTCAAAGGCTCATACATTGCAGTCTGCCTAACTGAATGACCTGGCCTAAAATCTACACACACAAACAGACAGACAGACGGACGGACGGACAGACAGACAGACAGACTAACAAAATTGTGGGGCATCTAGCGCGATTCGTTGCGTCGGATGTGAATCCGGATGTGAATGCGTTTAGAAAATCGCATAGAATGTTTTACAACATGTAAAACTGCAACCACACTCAGAAAATTTGGAAACCTACTTGTCCGTACTTGAACTTAAGCCGTTTTGTTTTAAAATTGTAAGATTCTTATGTAATTTTATTCTTAAATTAAGATTGAAACGATTATACGATGACACGATTTTAACCTAACTTTCAAAATCTTTGAGATATCTTATCTTAAAATATCTCCAAAGCAACGGAGTTTTTTATGCTAAGCATTTGTTCTTCAAATTTATAATATTATGTGTACTTTATCTAGATTGAAATTAACTTAAATATGAGAATGTTGTGTACTAAGAAGCAGGAAGATTTTGGGATAAGTTCTTAATCGTTGCGTACTTGTTTAAGTACAACTTGATCTTATTTTAAGATTTCCTATAACGCGAAATCTTCATATTTTTTCTGAGTGCATCTGTAAGTGAGTGGCCCCAATTGGGGCATGCACCGTGCTCGTGAGAACACTGAGTTCGGATTTGTGAGTGTGGATGTGAGTGTGAGTATTATGCAAAACTCTTTCACACACTCTATCCAATTCCACGAGCAGGTCCCAAAGCGCTAATGCATTTGCCCATTAATCCATAACACTCGTTTTCACATCCACAGCAGCAGAAGCGCAGACAGACAGCCGTATCCGTAGTTTAGTGGCAGCCTCAACGCGAAGCACACAGACAGGACACGGGGAAATTCAGAGGATGCGGCTAAGCGACAACACTTTGTCATTTTAATTGCGCATAAAACACCTCGAACTGTACAACACCCGGAACGGAACAAGCTAACAGACCTATAAATAGTAGATAGATAGTTAGATAAAAGACAGAGAAAGACAAATGCATTTGCAAAATGTGCCAACTGTACAATCTGCTTTAATATGCGAAACGTGCAGCACTTTACACTTTATATATGTATGTAAGTGTTGTGCATAATAAGGACATCTGCAAAGTTCAAGTGGTTTTTGTGTCATCAGCAAAATGGGTCAACCGCTAAACTGGATTGACTTTAAGTCCTGCACACACATACACACACACAACCACTTAAAGAGCCACAGAACATTGTGTGCTGTGGTAATGCCCAACCGAGACAATTCACAAAGTTAGCTCAGGTAAATTAATTACAGCAATTAGCTAAAGCAGCTGGAGCTGGAAAATGGGAGCAACGCCCCCAATGCGTTGACACTTTAAGTCCTTCCGTGCTCTGTCTCCTTCTACATTTGCTTTTGTTTTTGAACAAAAGAAGATAAGTAGCCTGTCATTCCGTGTCTCCTCCCATTTTCTTCTCCTCTTGAAAAAGTGTAACTATGCAAAATTACACATGCTGACAATTAGTCAGAATCTAATTACAGGCATACTAAAGTGAAAGATGTGCGAGTCTTAGAATCTGCATGTATTCAACTATATAGAGATCGATTACAATGTAACGAAATTATCGTATTATCCAAAAATAAAATATTACAGAGGAGGAGAGATGGACGTAAAGCATAAAGACTAAATTAAGTTTCGTTCTAACTAAGACTAAATTTACTATTTTTATAGTTCAGTTAAATTAAATCAAAGATATTTATTAATAAAAAATTGATTTCTATTCATCTTACATGAAAATATTTTTAATTTCTTATTGATATAAATATTAAATTTTTTGAGCAACTTAAATTTATTCTATATTTTTTCTGACTAATACATCACTAGTTGTTCAGAAAGTGATTTTAGAAATATTCAATTAAGGGAATCGCGATAATTTCAAGCATAGGGGACAATATAAAATGTATATTATAAATAACAAATATACAGAGATTGGTTTCTAGAAAGTTTTTCTGCGTTATTTAAATATATTTTTATTCTAAAAGTTTTTCTTTTAAATTTTTATTTTTTTCTGTTCTTTAAATTGTTTCAGAAAAATCGTTACTTAATCTTCAGGATTCTCTACTAAATCAAAGCAATTTGGAATAAATTTGGGTAAAGGATTGAAAAATAACCTCAGACTAAGTTTCGGCCGGCGGCAGAAAGTCAATTTATCTTGGCTCGGCTATAAAATGGTAATCATTATTATAGTCAGTACCAGGCAATGGGGCGTAACGGCAATCAACGCCAAGACGTTCAGTAAATAACCACACAATTTCAATTTTCCACACATGGATATATACATAAGTACAGGCACTTTTCACACACACATACACACACACACACGCCAGTTCACAAGATATATTTAAATGCATATTTTTAATAGTCATAAAAGGGCCTAGAATCTGTCCCTGGAGCCGCCATAGCGTCAAATGCCACTGGGCATACTTAAAGATACACACACACACACACACACACACACACATAAAGATACATCTAGGCAAGGCCAAGCGCAGCAAAAACAATGAAAGCGAACAAGTAATATAAATTATAAACGCAAACTTTGCTACAAGGATATAAATAAGTATAAAAAGAATAAAAGACAAAAAAAAAAAGAAACGACATGCGATTTGATGGCAAATGATTTTTCAGTTGGCGACGACGAGCAGGAAATCGAAATCGAAATCGCAATCGTTTTGCTTTTGTTGAAACAATAAGTAGCATAAACGGCCTGTCTCTCACATGCTGTGTTGCCGTTGCTGTTGGCTAAGGTCAAGGGTCGTACATTTTGATAATGTACGAAATTTACTGCAACACTTGGCAGGGCAATCAAAGAGCATCCGCACCAGCGGCAACTAAAGTTTCCAGATAATGCAATGAAAATGTCAATAAGTACATACTATATATATTTTTTTTCTTTTTTTCGATTTGCTTGCAATTGATGACGAGTTGCAGATTCGTGTTGCACAGTAAAAAAATGTGTAGCTGTAACTGTAACTGTAACTCGACTGCAGCAGCTGCCGCAATGTCTATACCAAATCGATCGAAGCGCTCGAGGCGAGAGCGTATAACTCCACATGCTATATACACTAACACTCAACTGTATATATATTTACTTGTGTGTGTGTAGACCAGGCCTATGCCACGCGATGTGATTGTAAATGCGCAAAGGCAACGGCAAAAGGCAGCTCCAGCCTGGCTCTGACTTTTCTGGCTAGGATGACGTAGTCCTCAGTAACACAGAGAGTTGGCCCAAAAGTGTGTTAGTGTGCCTTTTTGCCTGGGGTTGTTATTGCATACCAGCAAACTGAAACACATTCAAGCTGAAGCACACACAAACACACTCAGTGTAAAGCGGCATTAAATGGCATTTTTGCTTTTACAGCACGACACACACACACACACACACACACACACACACACGTTGAGGTCGCCTGCCATTTTATACTTTAAACGCGTCATTTAGTACGGCGTGTGCTAAATTATTAAAAGCAAAATATGGCACAACAACACACACACACAAACACACACAGACACAGTCATACTGTTTATTAAATTCAGTGTATGCAAAATGGCAGCAACAAATGCGGCAGCGACTTTTTGTCATACAATATTTTTGTGCTGCCCCTAAAAGTATGCAGTATGCTCATCATAATCAGTTCCTATGTAAGTGGCTTATGTGTGTACATATGTCTGTGTAAGTTTGTGTCTGTCTGTCTGTCTGTCTGTTTGTAAGCCAGGTGGCATTAAGTTTTGCATTTGCATTTTGTCCCAGCGTTTCTCTATGTTCGTTTGTGTGTGTGTTCGGCTTTATGCGTCACGTGAGAATTGAGTTTATTATTATTTGACTTTAGTTCGCTGTTTTTTACATACATATAGTACATACTACTACCTTCGTGCACATCACGTATACGTATTTCGTATATTTAGCAAAAGGCATTGATTTTCATTTTGATTCATTTTTGCCAGCCAAGTTCATCAATTATGCACGCCCAGTCACTTTTGTTGCCGTCCATTGTTTAAACATTTGTTCTGCATACTTTTTTCTGTATGATAAACCAGGTTTTTCTATCACTTTGTTTAACTTTTAATGTTTTTGTTGATGTTTTCCTTTTTATATTTTTTTCCGAAAAATCAACAAAAAACTTTTGCACGTTTTGCTTTGAGCTGACTTCACTCACTCAAACACTAACACACTCAAACTCTTCACACACACACACACACACACTTAGAGAGTCAGAATGAAACACACACACACACAGAGACGGAAAATCGCGCGCGTTTACTACGTAAAATATACAAAAATTACAAATTGCTCACAATTTTCTCGCTCGCCTGGCTGCTGTTGAATCGTTGTTCTAGTTATTTTGATGTTCTTGTTGTTCTTGTTGGTTTTCTATCAAGTTGTTGTTGTTGTGTTGCTCCTCTTTGAGGCACGTTCCACGACCACGCGCTGCAACGTCTGACTGCGTTCTGGCCGCTTTGGCGAAATCCAAGTCCAAGACTAAGTCAAGCGATTGGCATTGGTGAAATCGTCAAAATTTCACCAGCGAAAGCAGCTGTAAATGCTGCACTCACAGGACATGCGCAGTGGATCCTGCAGGTGACACACATTTTCCGCGCCATCGTCGATGAAGTGGATTTTCCCCGCCAGTGCCACAAAACACAAAAACTACATTGTTTTGTACTATTTACATCGACCATCGAGTTGGTTGAAGGAAACGTGTTTTTTTTTCGCTTTTGCTTTTTACTTAATTTCGCATGCACTGCCGGGCACTGAAGGGTGCAGGGATTGGTTAGATGTTGCCTGGTTTGCCAGTGTTTGTTGAAACTTTGGGCGTGATGTGGCACAAATGTCATTTGCTATGCTCAACATTGCGGCAGGACATTGTGGTCCTCGCGTTAGCGACGGGGCCAGGCGGACCCGGGAGTTGAAAGTTCGCATTTGCCACATCTAAAATACATGACTTACTGGGCGGGCGCCAGCACGAATCTTATTTGATTAGCCAAGCTTGCTTCTTGCTTTTTTTTCTGGGTTAACTGACCTTTTGCAGACTCAAAGCCAACAAATATAAACTAAAACAAAGCAAAATACATCCAGCATAAAGCTCAACAATTTTCGTTAAATATTTACCAGCATTGCAATCTTAAGTTAATTAATGTTTCTAACTAATAGTCAAACACAATTTCGGATTTAATTCCTTATTATTTGCACAACTAAAACTCATTTGCTAAACAAACACTGAATCTACAGTTGACATTCCGTAAATGTTTTTTAACCGGGCTCTCGAAATGCGCAACACATTTAAATAATCAGAGTAGACAAATATTTTATTAACTACAAAAATTTGCATAGTAAGCTAATAATATTGTCGCTTCTGTTAAACAAATACTCTTTTTCATCTCAATTTTATTTTGTGTATTTGGTTTTGATTGTGTTTTTATATAAATAAAGAATAAGTTATAAGAGGCTAAAAAAATGTTAATGATCCCCAAATAATAAATTGTATCTAATTAGACAAATTGTAAAATATTTACTAAAATTTCCATTACTATTTTTAAGAGTTGCTTTTAAATATTTTGATAATATTCAATCAATCATTTTTATTTTTATTTAATACCGAATTTTTATTTAAATTACAATTATAATTCGCTGTATAAAAACACGGCCGGATATATCTAATTGAAATCTGATTCAACAGCTTGTATTAGCACAATTAGTCAGTAATTAGCGATTGGTAAGGACGCAGCGCTGCATGTAGACTAAAGACCATCAATTACTACAATTTAATTAAATTATTTAATATTAACTTAATATCGACTATGATGACAACACGTTCAGTGTTTTTCCGCACAACCCCCAAAAAGGAAATTAACGCCCCAAAACTGTCTTCAATGTTGCAAAGTTAAAATCAAAAAAGCTCAACAAAATCAACGACAACGACAACGCCAGCGCCTGTCAATTAACACATTAAACTCGCAGAAAAATATACGCGAAAAAGCTTAAAACAAACAACTAAAACAACAACAACAACAAGGCCAACAACATCAACATCAACGGTGGTGGACTGTGATTAGAAGCATAGAATTTCGTAATGGAGCACTTAGCGCCTCAACAAACCTAGACAACAACAAGCCGCAATAAATTCAATACAGTTGGCCTGGTCTGGACTGGAGCTCCAACTGGAGCTTGGGAGTGAGACATATAGGGGAGGAGGTGGAGCGCAACGAGACGCGGCTGCATCAAAGCGATAATGTTTGACCCAGTTTGGTCTGCACTGCAGGAAAGGAACTGCGCATAACTATTTCTGATTTTTGATCATTAAAAACTGGTTGGCCTGGCCAAAATAAGAAAAACAAAAACACCTCACACAAACGCCCATGCCGATGGTGCGAGCTTTTTTGGACGACGCGACTCGAAGCGAGGCTTTAAAAGCGCCGACGCCGCTGGCCACCGCAAGAGTTTGAACATTTGATTAACGGAACGCGCGCGCGGCTACAGCTAACGGCTATTTGGCTACGGATAAACGCGGCTAACGAATAATCATGGCGAATCGATATGGGAATTGCAATCAAAGGCTTGTCCGGGCCACATGTGGAATGCTTTTACTGCTTCTGCTGGGCGTCGGCGTTTCAGGCTTTCCGGACGGAGCGCCAGCGGATACGTGTGTGAAGCAGCGTGCCAATCAGCCCAATCATGGCAAAGCTCGCTCCCAGCCGGCGCATACAAATCCCTTTGAGGTGGTGGCCAGCACACAGACCTATCATCCCGGCCAGGAAGTCTCTGTGGTCATTTATCCGCAGGACCAGCAGGCATCGAAAACATTCCGCGGCTTCTTCCTGCAGGCGCGTGACGCCAATTCGAATGAATGGATTGGCGAATGGGTGCAGAGCGACAACACCAAGACGATACCAGAGTGCTCGGCCATAACGCACTCGGATAATCGTGATAAGCTGGGGGCCAAGTTAATATGGAAGGCGCCGCAGAATAAGCGAGGCAATGTCTACTTTACGTAAGTCAAGGATTCCCATTTGACAGATGATATGGCACTTAAGACTGGCTTTAAGACTAGCGAACTTTTGGCCTAATCATCGCCACTAGCAGCAAATTGGGAATTCATTAATCATACGCCACGTTGACCCACATAATTGTCAGCAAAATGCCGGATAATAATTAACTTATGTAATTGATTTGTTGTGATGATGGAAGTAAAAGAAACTAAGGAAAATATCTAAAAGAAAAAGAGTTGAGCACAATCGACGAATAAGTTGCGAACAATGACGTTGACAAAAAAAAGTTTTTGATTTTTCTCAGCAAACATCAACTTTTTATGCGGTGACACTGTGCAACATGGGTGCGGATAGTATTAGTGTGACACATCATTTATCATTCGACATTCACATAATAGAGCAAATGATTTATAAATTATGTGAGTGTCAGCACTGACTTAAGTCAAACATTTTGATAAATTACCACAAAGGAATTAGGAAAATTAAGCTGCAAACTTTTGTCGAGCAGTGTTGCAGTAGATTTAATAGAAATCTTTACAAAACTGTCAACTCATGACAACAATTCCTATTTATTCAATTGAATACTTGTTTATTACATAAACAAAATAATAATGTTATTAATTGTTTCCCTTTCAGCGGCACTGTGCTACAAGATTACGGCAACTTCTGGAGCGAAATTGTTGGCAAGGTGCAAGCGGAGTCGTAAAATTTACTACTTTAAATACTGTTCTAAACTTGAACAAATTGTGGCAATAAATCATAAACAAATAATTTAGTTTAACAAACAGTTGTTTTTAATTAAGTGTAAATTCTTAAACGGGCCAAGCCCCTTTAAAAAGCTATAGCTAAATTATTGACTTAAAGCTAAACGTTTATGAATGACCAGCACTCACACACAAACACACATACTCGACACACACATCGACAGCCGCTCACACACACTCACACATTCATTCTTGGTGCTGCACGAAAAGACGCACGTTTAAATTTCCAGTCACGTTGCTTGCATCTTATTGGAAATTCGTTTTGCCACTCGGCATCGAAGTAAATTGGAAAATTTAAGCACCTTGCTTTCATACGGTCTTAAGCAATGGATGATAAAGTAATTAGACGAGCACGCCCTGAATGGCATAAATAATGTACACACATACATACATACGTCAAAGCGTTTAAAATCTGAGAAGTTTCTTATTTCCTGCAGCGTTATCATCTAATCAATAAGATAAGGTGCAACTTACTTAAGTATTTATACGGGTTCTATTACAAATACATACATAAATAAGTATGTTTGTTTATGTACATATGTACATATTTGTGATCAGATATGGTCTGGCAATTGATTAGCCAATAATGTGTCTGGTGTAAGCACAGGCAAAACTTACTAAGAGGTTCCAAAAAATAAATTGCTTATAAAATCATTTGGCAATAAAATGTAAGTTCGCACTTATTGAAACAAACATTGCCTAGGTCACTACGCATATTATTTTCATCTGTACGGCAAAAAATATTAAGAAAATCGGAAGATAGTTCATCAAAGTCAAGCCCTACGTTACTTGCATTATTGCTTGTGAGCTTGTTTATTTCTTCCAGTTGCACTTGCCTACGCCTTTTCCAGCAATGTGCATGGCAACAACTCGTAAATACAGCGGTAAGAGAGAGAGAGAGAGAGACACTGACAGCAGAGACGTGAAGCGGGTAAATCGCGTGTTGTTTTCGGATTGTGCAGTCGCAGTCGCAGCTGCGTCGCTGCGGTTTGTCAACTTGTTTTGATCAAATTCAACGACGTGTGCCGATTGTCTGTCTTTCGGGACTTGAGCTTCGTATTCTCTGCGGCTTCGCCAGTGACGTCTCATAAACGCTGCTGTTGGCAGAGAATGGAACGCTTCTGGTTTGCAAGTTCGTTGTCCAGTATGTTTTTCCGCACATGCTTTGCTATATAATACATACATACATACATGTGTTGTTGTTTTTATATATTTGCTCATTTATCAGCAGACGACGTCGCAGTCGCTGTCGCAGTCGCCGTCGCAGTCGCTGCGGTCGATCGCTTCCAATGCTGCTTGTTCAACACTTTTAGTAATACTTCAACGACTTGCCGTCAAGGTTCTCAGATCGGAGAGCATCATCATGGTTATTAACTTTGCAGCGGGCCCTGCCAAATTGCCTGAAGAGGTCAGCACAACTTTAAGGTTATAAATTAGTCCTGGGGTAATGTTTTCTTTGCTAATCTCGTATCTGTAGGTTCTTAAGGAAGTGCAGAGCAATCTGCTGAACTGCAATGGCACCGGCATCTCGGTCATGGAAATGTCCCATCGATCTGGCAACTATGCCAAGATACAGGATGCGGCAATTGCGGATCTGCGGGAGCTGCTCAACATACCCAAAAACTACAAGGTGCTGTTGATGCAAGGCGGCGGCACAGGACAATTTGCAGCAGTTGCAATGAATCTGATTGGACGCACTGGCACCGCGGATTACGTCATCACGGGCTCGTGGTCGGCCAAGGCAGCCAAGGAGGCAGCCCAATATGGCAAGGTGAACGCAGTGCTGCCCAAGGCGGACAAATACACAGATGTGCCCCGACAGAAGGACTGGAAACTGGACCCGAATGCCTCCTATGTCTACTATTGTGACAACGAGACAGTTGAAGGTGTCGAGTTTGACTTTGTACCCGAGGTTGGAGCGAATGTTCCGCTCGCCTGTGACATGTCGTCCAATTTTCTGTCCAGACCCATCGATGTCAGCAAGTTTGGATTAATCTTTGCTGGTGCCCAGAAGAACATTGGACCCGCGGGTGTCACCGTCATCATTGTTCGCGAGGATTTGCTGGGCAAGCATCTGAAATGCACACCCTCCATACTGAACTTTGAGATGATGGACAAGAACAGCTCACTGCTCAATACGCCGCCCACGTTTGGGTAAGTTCGTGATTGGGTAATCCTCTAGAGCTCTCTCCTAATGGATATCATACTCCTTTACAGCATCTATGTAATGGGCTTGGTTTTCCAGTGGATCAAACGCAATCAGGGCATTGAGGGCATGGCTAAACTGGCCAAGGCCAAGTCAAAGCTGATCTATGACATTATCAACGAGTCGAATGGCTTCTACTACTGCCCCGTGGTGTCCCATGTGCGTTCCCACATGAATGTGCCCTTCCGCATTGGCAGCGCAGCCGGCAACGATGCCCTGGAAAAGGAATTTCTAGCCAAGGCCGAGGCCGAGGGCATGATCCAACTGAAGGGTCATCGCTCAGTGGGCGGCATTCGCGCCTCACTGTACAATGCCATCACGCTGGCTGAGACGCAGCAGCTGGCCAAGCTCATGATGTCGTTCTATGAGAAAAATAAAAACTAAGCCTTGGGCCCAACAATGTTCTTAGTCAATTATTATTCACAGCAAATTGCGATCGCGAAAGATCTCGTCGAGCTTTTCCTCTAGAACTGCATTCGTGCCACGCATATTGTCCACCACCTGTTTGGCCCACACAAAGTACTCTTCCCGGCGCTCCTGCAGTTGGAAATGGAATGGAATGTTAAATAATATTTAGTTATTAATTGCATTCCCTACTTCTGTCCAACCCTGTGGCGTATTGACTTGCAGATCTCGCAGATTGTCCAGCTTATCGGCCAGTTTGATAAGTTTCCCTCTGCGAGGCGTTTTGGATGCATTTTCGATTTGTAAACGCTTGCGCTCCTCCTTCTCCAGTGACTTGTCATCGGTCACAGCTCTCACCAAAGTGGAGACATCTGTGCCAAACAGTTTCTCCACATCGCCGAACGTGGCGTCCGTGTCCTCGACGACATCGTGGAGCAGGGCTGCCATGAGCACGCCCTCGTCGGTGATTCCCGCCTCGACGGCCAGGATTGCGCTAACGTTTATCACATGGTTCACGTACGGCGTCGACTGGGGGTCCTTGCGACGTTGTGTGCTATGTTTCTGAGCCGCATATTGCAGGCATTTCATAAAGTCCTGTGATGCCATCAAAAAAATATAATTTGTTTGTTTTTATTTTTGTATTCAGCCGACAGCCGATAACAAAACCGATATGATCATACTAACTATCGATACATTGTTTCAAAAAATACCAAATTCGATACATCAACGTAGTATCGATATATCTGTAAGTTTCAGCCCTGTTTATTACAGGCACCACAACCTCAAAACACTGCAGCCCTAACTAAAATTAGCCGCCAAATTTGAAAATACATGATTATATTGTGCCGAAGCATTTAGTTGTTTATTCTTTCAGCATTTATTATAATTATTTCGGACATTTATCGCCGCCGTCCTTTGACTTGCTCTTCGCTTCTATCTCAGGCATAAAGAATATTTTGCGCGACTTCAGCGAGGACCACTTAAAACGCTTGATATAGTAGCTGATTCCGGTCAAGAATGTTAATATGAAGATCACCTTGATCAGTAGAATCTTGCGCTCATCACCCTCCGGCTCCGATGTCCACTTGAGGAATGTGACGACGTCTTTGGCAATTTGGCTAGCCGATGGGGCGACGTCAGGATCATCATAAGACACGACTTCATTGTCGACTAGTTGACCCATTGCGATAGCGCCTCCGGAAAAGTATGGATTATAGTAGAGTCCCTCACGAAGTGGGAAGCCAGCGGGTGGCTCG
This sequence comes from Drosophila subquinaria, assembly GCA_037043405.1. NCBI lineage: Eukaryota > Metazoa > Arthropoda > Insecta > Diptera > Drosophilidae > Drosophila > Drosophila subquinaria. Next base: position 88,010 of record JBAMBL010001802.1, read on the forward strand.
CAATATCCCGTCAACAGGGAAAATATGTAATCCTCGCCTCCCTTGCGTGCGGCGACAATGTAGCTCAGGTCCGGCGGATAAGCTCCATTGTTGGCGGCCCGAGCAGCTTCCTCATTCGGATAGGGAAGCGGAAAATGATCGGCCAGTTTTCCCGGACGATCGTAGTAGTTGCCATTGTCATCGGGTCCGTCGTGCACGGTGATGGCCTCCGCCTCGGCCTTGGCCTCCGCTTCGGTCATGCAAACGCCCACGAGATTGCGATAGGCGATGTACTGCAGGGAATGACAGGAGGCGCACACCTCCTTGTACACCTTGTAGCCACGACGCACGCCCTCCTTGTCAATAGCCGACAGCACGCCATTGTGGTCCCAATTCTGCTTGGGCGGATGCACACAATCGCTGGACGCCTCGACGCTCGCATCCAATGCGTACAGCAACAATCCGGCAGTTCCCGTTAAGGCGCCAAAGGCCAATAGCTTCTGGCCTCGTGCTCCAATCCCATTCCGACCATTCGCTGTTCCATTTCGTCTCATTGGTGTCCAATTCACCAAATTCTTGGTGGAATTCAGCAACTTTGGGCCCAAATTAAGAAATTTGCTAGCCATATTTAAGCGCATTATATGATTTTTTCACGCTGACAGTTCCTTTAACTTTTTTGGCAGTGCTGTAAAATGGTGAAATGTGCTTTGACAAGGCTGTCAACTTTCCAGTCGCTCACAGCACTACTAATCTACAAATTGTCAGATACCAAGTAAAAACAACAGCTCTAGTGTCTCGCTTCGCACAAGAATTATGAACAACGAACTTAAAAACAATGTTGAAACATGTTGCCGTACGGCCGAGGACTTTACACGACTTTATTATGCCACATTGGACAATCGGCGACATCAAATGGGTCGTCTGTATATAGATAGTGCGACATTCAGTTGGAACGGCAATGGTGCACAAGGCCGGGAAACCATTGAGCGCTACTTTTTGGAGCTGCCGAGTTCCCGTCACAACCCGACGACACTCGATTCACAGCCGATACTGGACGCAGCTGTGGGCAATCAATCGACGTACATCATCTTGGCCAGCGGAACGGTTAAGTTCGGTGAACAAACGTCGCGCAACTTTCAACAGTCGTTTGTGATAACCGCTGAGAATGATAAATGGAAAATTGCATCCGATTGTTACAGATTGCAGGAGTCATTATAATAAAAAGTTCATACATATGAACATATATTAATTTTCGAGTATAAAAATTAAATGAAACACAATTATAATCAGTTTTGTTGAAAATTTTAATATAACTGCAACTTAATTATAATAAAATCGGTTTAAAAATAATCGTCAAACTATTTAATTACTTCATTAATAGATAAAGTACTTCAAAAGTACAGATATTTCTGGTTTTGTATGGATTGAAGAATCATCTCGAGTTGCAAGTACAGTTAAGTTTACACAAATTTCAAAAGCTCATTTACACTTGAAATTCCCTTGGAAAAACTTGCATTCAAAATACTATGTATAAAAAAGCAACATAATTTTGTTGTTCTTTGCAATCCTCATCCATCTTTCTTTCTATTCGGAGCAGAGCACAACAAATGCCAGGCACTTTCATTTGTTATCTGGGCTCAGTAATCGGTAAATCTGTAACAGGCCACCAAACAACGCTTGCATACAATACAATAAATATTTCCTAGCCCATTCTTCACACTGTGTGACCACGAAATCGTCAAAGTCAGACAGCTTTTACAACAACAACAACAGCAACAAGAGTAGCAACAACAACTGCGGCCAAGCGACGCAAACGGTTTTTGGTGAAAATTTGTACCTGATTTTATATTTCCCTTTTCGCTGTTACACTATTTTTTATTACGTATTATCATGTTTACCATATTTTTACACGCGCTTACACACACACAGATACACACATACACTCTGAAAAAAAAAAACGGGCTATGCGTGCGTGTGTGTGTGTGTGTGTGCTGCGTTCTGCTTCTGCGCAACGATGCATAATTCCCACTTCTCTTTCTGTTTTCTGCGGTGGTTGCTGTTGTTGCTGCTGCGCAATTAATAATTCTTTCGACTAGCGTGAAATTTTCATAAACAAGAAAGCAGTAACCACAAAAGCGTTCCATGGAAATCTTTGGGTCAACCACTTGCTTTTCACTTCCAACTTCCAACCGCGGAAATAAGCTTAGACCCAAAAAATAAATAGGTTCACGATCTAATAAATTTGATTCATGTTACAAAGCCATTAAAAATTATGTACGGGGTCTTTGGTAATGCTTGTGAGTTTTATTATACATATTTGAAAGAAATAAAAGAAAATAAAGCAAATACAACTTTTTTCTTTTTCAAAACAATTATTTGACTTACTGTAATTTATCTATGTTATTTTGGTCAACTTAAAGATTGGCCGTGTTCACCAGAACAAATCGACAACAGAAAATCGATGAAATTTGCATGATTATTCTGGTGAAATGCAGTGAATAGCAATCATGATTTCAAATTTTGTGATTATGATGACTGAAAATTCATCACCAAAATAGTGCGCTGAAATTTTCTGATTGTGATGCTTTGTTATCGAACAAACAAACTACATGATTACTGATTGATTAGTTCTGGTGAACGCGGCCATTAACATTCTGTTAACATTCAATCAGGAAGCTTTTCATAACAGCGACAAATGCCAGTGTTGAAATTCAGCAAAATAAAATGCTTATAAGAATTTAGCATCATATGAGCATAGGCTATGTACAATTGGTACAATAGTCAGATCATGTTGCTTCATGAGTCAGATTGTGAATAAGAATTGACGGACAGAGATTCGAACACGTACATATGTATGTATACATGTACATATGTACATATGCATGTACGTTTATTAAATGCGCTCATCTATGGCTCATGGTTTGTGTATATGTATGCATGTACATACATACATACATATATACAAAATATGCATAATTTTGCAATAAATGTAAATATTACTAGTTCGCTTCCTTTGGGAGCGATAGCGCCATACAGTTTCCTGTTTAAAGTTTAAAGATGCTGTCTGTGTGTCTGTCTCATCATTGTATTGGCCGCTTTGGCCGCAGCTTGTGTCCGGCAGCAAGAATCGCGCTGCTCCTGCTCCTTATCTCTCTTGCAGCACGAAAGCCACAAACAAGAATTATAGACCAAAAGCCAGTTGCAAGTACCCCGCAAGCAAACACATACATACAAACAGACATATGTGTGTGTATGTTTGTAGGTGTCTGCAGGAAACGTCTGTGTGTGAGACTAGAAGCGAAGGCACAGAGCACAGCATCAGCAATTTTTATACCCGTTCCTCATAGAGTGCAAGAGTATTTTGTATTTGTTGCAATGTTCGTAACAGTCAAAAGCAAGGGTATTTTGAATTTGTTGTAATAACAGGCAAAAGCAGTCGTGACTTATTGCATGTGTATGTATTCCCGATCTATTAGGGATAGAGCACAGAAATCAGAGTGATAACACTTCCACCCCCGCAAATCCCAAAGCACTCCAGGACATACATACATATTTTAGAACAGAGCGCTTCTTCTTTTTTCTTTTAATCGCAGTAAGATCGGTTAAGCCAAAGGGAAATTATGGCTGTTTTAAGTTTGTAGGCTACATAAGCTCCTAAAAAGAATGCTGTAATTTTTTTATATACAGGTTTGTTCCAAAAATCTCCAAACTAGTTGTAGGACTTTCCGAAGCAATGCTTTTAAATGTCAAAAAAATTGGTTAAAAGTTGTGACAAACTGTTAACTTCTGTGAGTAGTCGACTTTTGTGACTTTAAAAATATGCTAGAAATCTCTGACATTTAAGGAACACAGACCTTTCTATCGGTTTCTTTTTTTTTTAAAAACAATTCTCTCCAAAATGTTTAGAGGTTTTCGGATCACAGCTGAAATATGAATGTTCACATTAAAATGTAGTGACGGGTGTCTTATAGTCGAGGCTACTCAGCTTCTGCGTTTCTTCTTGTTTTTCTTAAGAGCCAACAATTGTGATTTCAGTTGCCAGCAAGCAGCGACAAAGTCGAGAACGACAACGATGACGACGATCGACAACAAACAAACAATGAATATCAATAAATTTTGCTTGAAAAGCAAACACACACACACAAATGTACACACACGCATACATATGAAATGTCTGTGTATTAGTTGCAGCATGCATGATGCTGTGTCAGCAACTGAATCAAGATGCACAAAATGCATTGCACTGCTGCAGTAATTTACTAGCAAGCATACATATGTACATACGTGCATGGATACATTTATACATACAGACATAGTGTATGTATGAACATATTTTCATTATCATAAAACGAGATCACATTTTATTTAATGGTTACATTTGATTCTGACAGTGTTGCAAAGCGCTTCAGTATAATTACAATGCGCAATGCGTGCGCTCCACACGCTACTGTTGTTGCCTTGACGCGCTGTCAAGCGCACGCCTTTCACTGTGTGCTCAACGAGCGCTCTCTCGCATGCGAGAGAGCCAAACGAATTTACGCTCGCTCGCTCTTTATTCTTTCTCTCTCTTGCAAAATTTCAATCGCAAAAACTATGCCTGCACAGTATATATGTATGTATGTATATAGTATGTTTGGATATATACAACAACATCACGATTGTCAGTGCTTGTATGTGTAAGCTAAGCGTATCTGTGTGTGTGTATTTATATGTTTGGATTTGAGGGTTTGCTGTCGATTTTGTAAACTTTTGCCAGCCAGCATAGCTAAAGCTTCATTATGACGTTGTAACTGTCTTTTCAATTTCTCGTTTTGCCCGATTCGCTTTGCCAATGATGCCCGAGCCGAGCCGAGCTGAGCCTGTGTCTAGCAGATACACAGCTTACCGCTTACAGTGGTGCATCTGAATCTGAGCTGAGAGCTGTTAACTGAAAATTGCTTTTGATGCCTTGATGAAGCTGAAGATGGATCTTTCCGTCCGTTTTGTCCGCTGGTCTGTTCTTTTTACTACACACACACATACAGCGCAATTGAGTCATGTCATGTTTGTATCTGTATCTAGCAGATACACATGAATCTATGTGTGTATGGATGATTATATCGTCGACATCGTTGATGAGTTTTGTTTTAATTCTACTTCTTGACTTCAATTTCTTATAAAAATTGTATATGCACGTAATAGCTGACTTATCTGTATCTGTATTTGTATCTGTATCTTTTTGTGCTGATCTGCACTACTATAACCATGTTGTTGTTGTTGCTCTTTCTGTTGTGATTTGGTGGATCGCGCGTAGCTGATTGTAATTATTGTAATCGAGTCTCGAACCGATCCAATCCGATACGATACGATCGCCAGTTGCCACAAAGCAACAGCATTTATGTTTGTAGGTCCCAGGTTCAGTTCCAGGTCTCAGGTCCAGTTCAGTTCGCACACTGATTTGATTTGATTTCGTTTTAGTTGTTTTTGATCATTTTGTAATAGTTTTCTCGGCGCGCTCCTTAAATCATCAACCAACTCATGATCTCGAGCTGAAGCTTAAGCTAAAACAAAAGCGAGCGATCAGCGCGCGCATTTCTCTTTGATGCCGTTGCGTCGGAGATGCCGCTGTCGCTGCTGCTGCTGCCGCTGCCTCTGCTGACGTCGCAGCTGACGTTGTCGCTGTTGTCGTTGTGCTTTTTGCTTAAAGTTGATTGACTGTCTGTTCATTTAGCCGCATGTCCATGCCTGTTGTGGCTTGCTCCGTTTGTTGGCTTTGACTTGGCTCTCCGGCTCTGACTGCGGCTTGTTGATTTGTCTTGCTGTTGCCTGTTGCCGTTTCTTGTACATTTTCGTTTAAGGCCATTATAGTTTTGAACATGTTCAAGTGCCATTCTCACGATTGTTTAAAGTCTTTTAATTTCAAGCTCGAGACTACAAGAGAAATAAACAGTGAAATTTAGCAGCAGTCAATTTGTTGTTCTTAAACTTAATGCTACTCACTTTAGTCTGTAGTTCGAGTGGACGACGACTCGACTCTTAGCCACTAACGGTGAAAGGCTGACACGGTCCAAAAGTGTGTGCAACAACACGCATCATTGCTGTCTCCAACTCCATCTTCAAGAGGGATACCCAAATCCCAAGTTCATTTAACAGCCATCAAAAAGTTGTTACATTCTACAAATATGCTTGGAAATAGACAAGATTCACATTTAATTTAAAGACGACTTTACATGCATACCTACTATTTAATCAAATAATTAAAAAATAAATAAATAAATATTAAAATAAACAAATAAATAAAATATATCTTTAAAATCTAAAACAATATCGCCTTGCTAGAGCAATAATAATGCATAAATTAAATTTCTGCGATTTATTCTCTGTAACTGCCAAATATTTGTTTGGAGAAATTTCATAAAATTTATTGAATTATATTAAATTAATTATTACGTTCTTTTTTTAATAATGGGTATAATGCTTAAAAAGGCTTAACATACATTTATGATTTATTTTTTATTGCATAAAATATACTTATTTTAATTTGATCAATTTAATGTAGTACAAATTTATGGATAAATGATTGTTGTGAAACCGTAAATGTGTCAAAAAACGATTTTTTCATTTTAAAAACAGCGATCTATCGTTCGAATGTTCCTGAAAACCAATGTCATCAAAAGCTCTACAGATTTGTATGATTTAATATAACAAATTTTGATTAAGCAATGCTCAAAGTGCTCAGCCACTTGCTGAGTACAGAGTATTTTTTAGTAAAGAAAAAGAATATATAAATATATAAAAATCGAACATATTGTTGATATGTCGTCTGAGTTTGATAATAATATTACAATTCCCTCGCTAATCTTTTGCAGAAACATGCAATAATGAAAGAACTTCCTCTCTCTCTTTTATTTGTTAAGTAAATAATGTCTGCCCCACATTAACTTTTCATCTTATTGAACTTTGACTTCGCACCACTTGAAGAGGAACTTCCAGCTGAAATTGTTATATCAATTGGCTGATTGTTAATTAACTAGTCTCATCTAAACTTAAGTCAATTGACAATTGGAAGGAAAAAAGAAAGAAACCAAAAAAAAAGAGCACAAGACATTTGATTTAAGCCAGGTAATGACACTGACGTGGACAGCTACAGCAACAAAAAAGCAATTCAAATTAAAAGCGCAATTGAACTGGAAAATTCGTCCAAATCGTTTTCACAATTACGCGAAGACAACGAACGAAGCAAGAAGAGTTGAAGACCTAAAAAAAACTAGAACCATTGCAATGGCCGCCAAAAGACCACAATCAAGTCCTGAACAATCGAGCCACTAACAACAACGTGCAATGCACACACAGATACAGATACAATTACAGATACAAATACATACGAGAGCATACAATACAGAAAGTTTTGAAAACTAATGATGCCAAAGACTGACGATTCCCTTCTCCTCTACTTTTCGTTCACAATTTATGCATGTGAAAAGTAAGAAAAATATCTTCTTCCGAGAGGGGTAAACAGTTCAAAGAAATTGCTCGATTTTTGGTGGGAGTTTAGTTTTTATTTTCCTACTCTTATTATTTTTTATTTTATTTTTTCTTTTCTTTGGCGCGATAAGCATCGGGAAAAGCCTAATGTTTAGAAAGGCAAAAGCAGCATCCGAGCGAGGCACGACAACAAATACAAGAAGTACAAGTATCTACGAGAGTAAATCGCGTAGTCAGCTTGGCTTCTATGTATCTATGTATCTGCAATACATAAATTGTATGTATCTATAGAGCTTGCCACATACAAACATGCATACATTGTTGTTGTTCTTATTGTGTGACTGTGAATGTATCTCTGTGTGTGTATGTATCTATGTAATGAGCATGTAACTAAACTTCTGTGTAGCCAAAACTCCTACAACGTTGTCGACACTGCCTGGCAGAGACAAAATACAAAAACAAAACACAAAAAAAGAAAAGAAAAGAACCGAAACCAAAAGCGAGACCAACACCAATAGCAACAGCAACATCAAGACCAAGACCAAAACGAAGCCAAGTCAAGCTGAAGCTGAAGCCAAGCTGTAGCCAAGTTAAGAGACCTACTGCCAACTCCCTCAATACCCGTTTGCCACAACTTCAATTCAACTGTACTGGCTCTTCATTCGTTCGCTCAGCTCGCTGCCTGTTGCCTGTTTGCCTGCTCTATCTGATGATGGCCGTTAAAGTTAAAGCTGAAGAGCGCCCCGACCCGACCTGGCCACATGGTAACCCCCTCCACCCCTCCACCCTTCCCCCTTTGGACCCTCTTCGATTGCTTGATCGCACTCGCTTACTCGCTGCTTTTGGCCGCCTGAAGTTTTGGTTTTCTTTTCTTCTACTCGTAAACATGAGCTACGTTCTTTTTATATATTTTTTTCTTCTTACTTCGGCTTGACTTCATTTGTTTGGCTTTTTTGGGAGACAAAAACTGGTTATTACTCTTTTCTTTATATATTTTCCCCCGTTCCTTTTTGGTTGTTATTTTTTTTTGTATTATTTTTTTCGGGTAGGTGAGCGATCGTGGTTGGCTTTTTTTTGGCTCAGTGGCGTATGCAAAGGGGCAAATGGCCAGCATAATATGCTGAACTTGGCCAGCTGCTATCCGCCAACTACGGCTGTGCAACAGCAGCAGCAGCAGCAGCAGCATAAACATAAAATCAAAATCTTAGTTTGGCTCGTTTTGGCCATGTTTGTATGTATGTATTGGCTTCTAAGTTTGTGGGCAGCAACAGCAACAGAAAGTCCATGGAGCAAGTAGGAAGTGGGCGCTAGTGGCCTAGGCTTGGCTTGGCCCAGGCCAGGCCAGGCTGCTGTTGGCCTGGCCCGCATCAACTGACCAACGGGCCAGGCAAGTTTTGTTGTGGCCCGACTCCTTTGTTACATTTTGCGAGAGGTAAACGATCGTTAGAAAGGTTTTTATATGTGTGCTTTAGCATCGGCAGACTTCCACAGATTTGTGCGCATGTCGTTTTTATTGAAGCTGAAGCTGGAGCTGTAACAACTACTCGTATCTTACTATGGTCATGTTACCACTGCCTGTCGTTTAAGATGCTTTTGGGCCTTTTTTGTTGCCTGGTTCGTTCGTTCGTTCGCTCGTCTGTTTGTTTGGTTGGTTGGTTGGTTGTGTTTGCTTTAGCTGACTGCAGTTTTCATCCATATTGGTGGCCCCCGGACTCGGGCAGGAGCGCTCCTTTTCAGCCAAGCACAGTGGAAGCGACTTGAAATGCTGTTAACCTCATTTGAACTTTGCCATTTGTTTGAGCCATTAGATGGCTCGCATCTTTCTTTTTAGTTTTTTGGCTGCTTAGACAGGCCAACAGAGCGATTTAAATATATGTACTAGGCATTGCAAACAAAAGGAGTGTACGTAATTTAATGTGAGTGAACGCGGACGTGGATGTGGACGTAGATGTGGATGTGGATGGCTTGGCAGTTGGGCAACGAAGCGACGTCCCCTGCCAGCGCATTGACATTTACAAGATACAAAAAAGCAATTGAAATTGCACCAGCTGAGATTGCATTGGCATGGGTCAGGCGACGATTTTGGTACTGGCATCCACACACATTCACACACACTGCTTTGATAAGCCCACTCTCGGCACACACCTCGAAATTTCGCAAAATCGCAGTGTCAAGTAGCCCAGCGTGTGTTATTTTTTTTATTATATTTTAAATTTAAGCTGGGTTGGGTCAACTAAACTTGACTAAGCAGCAATGGGGGTAAACTGTTGGTAGTAAAGAACTTAGTATCTACAATTTTAAGTAATATCTTTAGAATTTTAAATATGATTATTAAAACTGAACTAAGCAACATTGGATCTAACTTTGTATGTAAGAAGAAAATTCAGATACTACTGGGAATTTTAAATCTTTAAGATACGAGCAGATAAAAGTATCTATAATCTTAAGTAACATCTTTAATACTTGAAATATTATAAAAGCTGAACAAAACTGTTAAAAGGAGAGAGCTCAGATACTACTTAAATCTTTATGATACGAGCTGATAAAACTAGTTGTATTGTAAAAGTATAAACTAGCAGCAATAGGTCCAATCAGTTTAAAGAAGGGAGTTCAGATACTACTTGGAATTTTAAATATTTAAAATACATACAAGCAGAAAAAAGAATCTATTATCTTAAACAATTATTTTAAAAAAAAAACAAAAATAACCAGCGTTCGGTCCAACCTGTGGGTATTGAAGAACTTATGTATTATTTGGGATAATAAATCTTTAAGATACGAGCAGATAAAAGTATCTATCATCTTAAATAATATCTTTTGTATTTAAAATAAACAGAAATCTTTCCATTTTTTAGACATATCCCAGCTTTTGAGGACATTCCTTGAACTACCCTCGACCAGGCGAATGGGAAATTAGTGGATCAATGAATCTCAATCACAGGAAGCGGAAAATGAATTAAATATATTTAAAGACAAATTTTGAACTACTTTTTTTTGCAAAGCTCCATTGATCGATCGGCCAGAGTCGTAACCATTCCAAAATTGTGTGTCAGCTTGAGGCATTTTGTATAATGGATGCAGCGAGATCTGGAGGAGACGTCAAAAATAGCGACTACTGACTGACTGAGTGTCAAGCAACAGCAACAACAGCAGCAACAGCTGCGCGAGTGTCGTTGACGTCACGAAGAACCCTTTGAGTGTCTCGCCTACCTTTTGCCAAAGAATTGATAAAACAAAAACAAAACAACATCAAGAAATCGCGTAGAGATAAATGTATGGTACATATGTACGTTTGTATGTACAGTACATAACCAATGGTATACATATGTACATATATATGTACACATATCTATACCCATTCACACATACACTGTTTGTTTGTGTGTGGCGTACTGTTAACATTTCCCAAGCATTTCACTACAATTCTTCAAGAAACCCACCCCGCTAACGATAGTTGGAAAGAAACAACAGCAACAACCACAATAGCTACAACAAAAACAAGTCGCAGTTAAAAGGTGCGCGCGTCGACAAGCATCGTCAGTAACAAACAGCAGCGGCGCGTCGTTGTCGAAGACGACGTTAACTTCTTTTTCAAGTCTTAGTTGGACGCGCTGTTGTAATTATTTTAATATAATTTTTTCACTGCGTCATCATTATTTTCTTTTGCTTTTGATATAATTCTTCTTTGTATCATTTGCACACGATTGCGACACACACACAAACGCAAGCTTCGGAGCAAGGAATATTTACTATAAGGTAACGTTGTCACCACAGCAGCTACAAACATTTGACGGTATGCCTGCAAACGTTGTCGAAAGAGGTTGTGTATCGCATGCATAAAAAAATGATTGTAACCTCACCACATCGGACGACGTCACCTTAATAGTAAATCCACCTTGCTTCGGAGCGCAACTCACACAAGTTGCTCACTGGTTAAGTTGTATGTGTTTACACGTATAGTAAGAGTTCAATTACCACCACGCTGGTGCTGCCAACTCAATAATATCTAGCTTCAGAAAAATATATATAAATTTGACAAATTTAATTATTCACATGTAAAACGTTTTTATATTCTGATATTTGAATTCACAATTTTCAAAAATCAATAAATTAGGCGTAGACATTGGTGCACTTAATTTGCGCAAGTTGGCAGCGCTCGATCGAGTTACAGAGTGTTGGTGACTCGATCGTAATTTGAAAAACGGCGCTCTCGCTCTGCCTGCGCTCTTTATCCGCTCAGCACTAAGGCTCTCTCCGCTGCTAAGCGACCAGGCAGAACCCAAGCACTGCTCTGCTCTATAGAGTGTGTCTATGGCTTAACTTTGAGTTAGTCTTATAAGAGCAACGTCTACGAGTGGTCGTTGATTCTGCGCAATCTTTCTGTCTCAGTCTGCGCAGTCGTCGAACGGTTGCAATTCTGTATAAAAATTTACAGACTAATCACAACAAACTATAAACAAATGCAATATAAACAAAATCATAACAAACTTATCGATATTAATTCTAACGCTTATTTATTTGTCACTCGCCGCGTGTGTGTGTTTGTGTGCTAACGTGTGATCATACTCATGCATAGAGAAAATTTACTAACTGTACACTGCCGAAATTTCAATCTAACAGCAAAAAAAAGTACTACTGGGCTGTTGTCTGCTGATATATTAATTCTCATTCCGCCAGGCCGCCATCTTCGTCGTTTACTCAGTGCAAAATGTAACAATCTGAGCGGAAAACATTTCATATACGATATTTAATAATACTGGATATAATATGTAAAAGATTAAAAAAAAAAAAAAAAGTCGTGCTTGAGAGTAAAATACATAGCGTAGAGTTGCTTGTTTCTGCAAGTAATTTTATTTTCATTTTTTTCAAATTGCCGTTGATTACACGCACACACACAAAAGCACAGAGAAATATATACAGACAGCATTTTACCGAAATAATGAGCGTACCGGGCAAAACTGACAACGGATGCACGAGGCTTTTACAGTTGGATCAGTTGGCGGTCGTCTAATTAGAAATGATTTAATTTCAATAACAATTTAATAAAACTGAATTTGCGAAACGAAATTGACAACATGATGGAGACAACGGCAAATTGTACTGCTGGCAATTCATGCCTGAATAGACAGTTGAATTTTTGCTCTCGTGAGTGTTTTCTGTGTTTGTGTGTGTGTGTAATTCGCCATACTTTTCCAATTTGAAGAGGCAGGGCAGCAAAAAGAGTATATGGTCTCTTCTTGCTGTCTCTTCACAAAGAAGAAGGATAACAAGAACAACAACGGCGAAGAAGACAAGGCATACTTGAGAAATAAAAGCAGTGACTGCGGCAGCAGCCTCAACAACAAAAACAACTGCTACCGCTATCAACTTGAGCCATCAGCGCAGCCATCGTTACTCACCAACACATGTGTGCGCACATTTGTACATATACATACAAGGCAACATTCGCTGTTGCTGTGCGCGTGTGTAAGCTTTGCTTTTGCATGTCGTGTCTGTGTATAGGAATGTATATACATAACACATACATATGCATGTGCGTGCTCCCTATACTTTTGCGCTTGCAAATAAGCGGTTCTTTCGTGGCGTTGCCACACTATCCGAAAGTAGTTCAATTATTAATTTCAAAAGCCAACGGCTTTTACGCGCTAACAATCGTCTATTCTTATGTACATATGTAGGTATGTGTGTGTGTATGCATGTGTATCTGTGAATGCTTGCTGTATATTTACGCTGATAAGGAAACTGAACGCAACGCATCGAAGAAAGCGGAGAACTGCCTCGGCCTGTCGCTTATCAATACAAACGTTGTAGCAGCGTGGTTTGTTTATTGTTGTTGCTCCAGCTTTTGCACTATCGCTTAATAATTGAAATTAAAAATTGACACACAAGTAACAATGCCAGAGAGCTCTTACTAAGTGCACGCCCCAAATTGGTAAGCTTGAATGAATGAAGGAACGAAAGAGATGTTGTGTGGTCTGCCTGTACTTACTACTGTTTTTAGTGGGTGAGGGTCCAGTGTTTCACATTGATTTTTGATTAGTATTTGTGACTAGATCCACACTCATTAAAAACGGTAGTTCAATCAACTAAAAGTGCACGTGTGTTATCTCTAAATTAATTTACCATGTGCTATGTGTTGCCGTCAATTTATGGGAATTGAATGAATCAAGTTTGTGTTTTTTTTTTTTATTTTGAAAAGCAAACCCAGTAAATGAAATCTGTAGCGGAAGTTGTAGAATTAGATTGCTAATGAGTTGTCACAAGTTTTGTTTTTCGAATTTGGACCAAAACACAGCTTTATCTCGAACTGACTGACAGACAGACACATGCGACAAGAGAGCATTCGAAATCCTTAACGGAAACGCGCTCTTCTTTCTAAACTACCCACTTGTTTCTTCAATTCTGTTTTTGGTTCTTGGGCAAGGTAATTAGTCGACTCTCTACTCACGCGCACGTATCGAAAGTCAGCCAAACAGAACGAAATGTTCTCAAGCAAAGCAACTGTTAAAGTATGTGTGTGTGTGTTTTAGAGAGCAAAATAAAGAGAGAGAGAGGGAATGATTTAGATCTCTTTCCCAGCGTTTGGGTGGCTTAATTACACGCACCATATTACCGCTAATGTGTATGATTTTGTACAGAACATGTATTCAGTTTGAACAACTCAACAAAAGAACTTTATTCTCAAGACGAAAACATATTCTTAAAAATAATTTATAGTCGGTTTCAAGTGCTACAGAAATTTGAGTACTTTGTATTTGTCAATATCCAAAGGGCTGCGAGTTCAACAACACTTTCCAGTTGCCCGTTAAGAGCTCTCTTTTGGATTTTCGTATTTGAAAGGCACTTCGGTTCTCCCTCTCTCTCGCTCTCTCTCTCTCTTGTGATTATTATTTGCTACCGGAACAAATTACTCCAAATTCTTGGAAGATTGTTCCCCAATCTGTCGCATTATTTTGCTTAATGCTCTTACTTAGTTCCTTCTCTATTCTCTCTCACTTGATCGTTCTTTCTCAATTCTGTGTATATAGAGATGTATATAAAAAGGTATATATTTCAAAATATAATCACTTGACAAATACATAGCTAGACACTGAGTAAACAGCAATTTCCGTAGAATTGTGTGGCCTGAAACTTTTGTGCAGATCGGGCAGAAATTCAAACTGCAACGACGCCACAATTCTTAAACAATCAGACGACGGCTTTTGAAAGACGCGGTTGTTTGGGGAGGGAGGGGTAAGACGGGTGTAAAAATTATTGTATAAATCAGCAGAAAAAGCAACGAGCCGAACAAAAAATAATAAACCTTAATTCGAAGCTTCGAGCTTGATTCATTCATACCCATACAACTACACAACTACGTATACAATACGAGAGATCGGCGAGGGCGAGGGATGAGGAGAGGGGAAGGGAGGGGAAGGGGACTGCCAATTGAGCTATGAAAACCGATCAAAATGGTCCCAATTGAAATTGTTTCCAGGCACGAGCAATGACATGAAACGATATCCGAAAAGTGACCGAAAAAAAACCAAACCAAACCAAGCCCACAAACTCACAAAATTGCAATCACCAATCACTAGCTGTGGAAGACAGCCGGACAGGCGGACAGGAGAAAGAGGCCCAAGCTGCAGCTCCATCTAGAGTCGCAGTCACAGTTCCAGTCAAATGCCACAGAAAATCGTGCACTGGTAATAATCATTGCTTGGAGCAAGGATGGATAGATGGACAACTATAGTGAGGGAGAGGGAGTGAGAGAGATGCTGCTACAACAACAACTCCTCGTCGCGTTTGCTCTTCTCTTGACTCTATTTTGTCGGCGAACATGGATCTAGTGCACGGTTGGTCATGATTAAGTTCGTGACTAGATTTCATGCTCGTCTATTAAGTTGGGTCAACACACACACACACACAACATGGCGACATGGCCATGCCTAAGAGAGGAGAGCAGCGCCCCAGGAGTTGTAACCAGTAGGCATTTATCGAGAGTCGTCAATTAGCCAAATACGAGCATTTCAAATGCTTGATCTGCTTATAAAACAATTTGTGCTACTAATGCCCTGCAGATATAACATGCACTCATAAATGTGAAGCCCTTGTTTGCTTGCTAAATTAATGATTATATTACTTGCTTCTGACCCGTGACCCACATAATGACAACCAATGAGAAGCCGCCCGCAGCAACAGTACCCGTCAAAAAAAAAAAGCAGAAGAAAACGACAGAAAAAAAGGTATGTCATTGACCTATTGAACTGTCAGTTGACGCTAGCAGCAATTGTTGGTTGTTTGACCGCAAAGGAAAAGTCGTCAACGGCGATGCTGGCTCACACGCCCCCTTCTGCGGCACCCGTCGCCCGCATGCTGCTGTTGTTGCTGCTGTAGCCAGTAGCCTTTCGGATTTGTGTGTGCACACTTGGTATCTGCTTTATGGCCAGGCGACACGCGATTTAATTCGAAATCGAATCGCATGCGTTGCCACCCGTTGACAAATGTCTAACGCTGCAATAAATTTGGTCTCAGCATTCAAAGTTGTTGTTTCCTGGTGGTTGCTGCTAATGTTGTTGTTATTGTCATCGTCAGCGTGTGAAATTGTCGAGGGGTTTGTCGCAATTGCAGAGTTGGCTCTGGCGCCTGCGGGTGAATTGGGTGTGTGTCGCAACTGTGCTGATCGCGCTTGGCAACACTGCTGCCAGAATTCAACCGTTAAAAAAGCCAGATTTGAAAAAATTTACGAAAAAAAACAGGTACAAATTGAAATATATAAAAAATAAATATACAATTATGTATATAATTATTATTTTTGTATTATTTGATTTTTAATTTGTATTAAATTGTTCAAAAAAAAAACTTGAAATGCAACACTGCTTGGCAAATGACAGCAAAAATATCGGTTTTAATGGTTGTGTTCCTTGCTTTTGTTTTTGCCAGTGCTACCAAGCGACGAAAATGTTTACGCGCGTCTAACTGTAACACCTGCCACTCTGACTACATTTAAATTTCTCCAAGTATAATTTCAGCTGGCGAACAAAACGTGGCCCGGAACACCTTTCAACCCTGACGCCGCGGTGCGCTCTGTCTGTTCCTCCTCTTCTGTCCCTTCAGTTGCTGTTGCTGTTATTGCCGGAATCGCATTCACGTTACTGAAATGCCAACGCACTGGAGTCCAATAAAAAAAATAAAAATATACAGTGAAACATTTGTTTGGCTTATTTACATATTTTCGGAATGAGAGTGTTGCTATTTGTTATTTGTACATAGGTAGCGTTTACACAAACAACATACCTTTAGTTGGTTTCAACCCCATCGAGATACGCGCAGTCGAGAAAGCCAAGCGCAGTGAATTGCAACGGCGCAAACTCAGCCTCGAACTTGGAAGTTGCCTGCTTTCCCATTTCCTCTCGTCCGCAATTTAGCAGGCAGCAGCAAGCAGCGACTACAAGAAGGCCACAATGACTTGAAGCTGGCAGAGACGTCAAACGCTGCAACTAATTGATATAATAGTTAAAATAGCAAACTAACGAGAAATAAGTTGGCAGCGACAACGACCGACAAAACAAAAGAGTCGAGAGATATGTACAGAAGAAACAACTGCGTTGGCGAAGTGCAAAACCTTTCCAATTTGAAAATAGCTTTGTGATGTGCAGTGTGCTCGTTCCCACAAACAACAACAACAAAACACAACAGCAATGGCAATGGCAACATCCAGAATAACAACAACTACAGAACTAAGTACGACGCCAAATGGACGAAGAGAGCGGCGGTCCCAGAAAGCAAGATGACAATGCAGCGATTAAAGCAAAGCAGAACGACGCAACTTGAACTCTGAGCAGAGACAGCGACAGAGACGTCGACATTGTCTCTGGATCTCCTCTGCCTGCAGCAGCAGCACCAGCTGGAAAAATGCTCGCTCCAATGTGCGGCATTTCCGTTTGCCAGTCAGTGAGGATGCTGCTGCTTTCGTACTTGTCTTGTGTATGCGTGCATATGTGTATTTTGCTTTATGTCCATTAGGTCGGACAAGAAAGAAGAAATAATCACATTTATTAAATCAATAAAATATGAATGCAATTTATGAAAGCATTTTGTCGATATTTTACTTATGTTGGTTGCAATGGCGCAAGGGAAATGGGATATGAATTGGCTTAGGGCAAAACTAGAAAATTACACGGACAATGCGAAGTTGAATTTATAAACCAGAAGGCGTATTCTCGAGAGAGATTTCTTTCTGGCTTCTTGTTTTAAAGGTATTTTCTGTTGAGACATTTCTTCATTTAAATGTACAACGTTCGACGGATATATCATTTAGCTGCCACCTGGGGAATCTGGAGTATTTGAAGCCCTGCGCATTCGTTAATTTTTTTAAACGTAAAGAGATCCATGCATAGTTCTCGTGTCCAAGAAAGCCATTCAGCTCTACTTGAACCTTTACAGTTTAATTATCCCTTTCATAGATAATTATAGTCATTGTTTAAAATTATTAAACAACTTTTTATTTAAAATGCCCGCCATACCAAAAATGCATATACTCAACGTTTACCAACACTTCAGCTGTGCTGCCAGACTGTCGTTAAACAAAGCAGGTTTTTTTAAGCGAATCTATATTTTTGTAAGAATAAAGTAGTTTTAAATTTAATTATACTTCAAAATGTAAAACTTATTAATTTTAATATTTTAACATTTCAGTTTTTGACATTTTCTAGCACTGAGAACGATCGATAAGTTATCGTGTTCGGCGATAACAATATGTTCGATAGGCAGTGTAAATGCACAGCGAGCGCGCTCTTTTAAATTCAATTGAAATTGATTCTACGAATAATGATTGTGGAACGCGCTGAAATTATGTATGTAAATAAAGTAAAACAGTTAGTAAATATGTTGGCTTCTTTTGCATTTTAATTTATAAATTACCTTGAGCTAAGCTTGGCTTTAATATGCGATTTTGCTGTTCGCTGTTTTGCTCTCGCACGTAACATGCAACCAGCCAACGTAACGATGGCGTTGCAGCCGGCCACAACAAAATTACATGAGCGGCAACAGGTAAACAACAACACACACAAACACACATATACATACATACATTTTTTTATTAAAGCCAGTTTTGTTTTGCTGACAGGCGGCGGTTTGTTGAGCACCCACCCGCAACCCCACGAGTTCTGTGGAGCTATGAAAATTGTTTTTTTTTCTACTTGCAATTAAAACACCAAATATTGGCCATGAACTGCTTATGGCTTAAATTGAAAGGAAGGAGAGGTGTAACCTTCGCCTTAACTTGCCCATTTGTTGTAAGTTAAATAAAGTACAAGCAAAGTGGGTTACGGTTACTGACCCACCAAACCACGTCGTGTACGTATTTGTGCCATTGTCTGGTTTTACTTCTTCTCAGTAAATCTGTCAGCGCGCATTCAGTTGGCCATTGTTATGATTGCTGGTCGTATTAACACGATTTTGAACCATTCATGCTTCATTTCTGTTGTGTACTTAGAGCCAGACAGGCAGACAGACCGACAGACGGGTAGACAGACGGACCAAAGACTTGGCCAACAACTACCGCATTTCGCTGGCTCAACAGTTTCAATTTCTGATTGCCACTGGACGCGTGCGGTTCGCGATAAACTCAACTCTGTGAGCATTGATTTGATTGAGATCAAAATCCTTTCACACAAAAATGATGTGGATAATAACGATATTCCTTTTGCTGTTGCCTGTTCAAAGTCTCGCGAATAATGTGACGACGGTTGTTGACGACATCTGGAACGCCTTCAGGGCTGTTACCAATGACAGTGCCCTCCTCGACCACATAATACCGGAAATGTACGGTCCCAGCATGCGCAGTGTCAATCCAACGTTTGTTTTCAAAATGCCAACAAATGAACGCGACAGTTTCCAGATGCTCACAATGCAGCGATCCGATTTTGCGAAACCAATCTTTCCAAATATCACAAAAAGGTCAAACATTGTTGTGGACTCGGAGATCACCAGTCATGTGAAGTCTAGTCAGGTATTAGCGCCATCGGGTGAATGGCATCAGCTCGGCCTGGAGGGCTGGGCGGGTGAGCTGAAGCCTCCACTGGCTTGGCAGGAGCAGTCCCATAAGTGAGTAAGAAATCAAAGTAAATCTGAATACACTCTGATTCAAATATTTGCATAACGAGTTCTGCACTAAAGACGATTTTTTGATTACTTTATGAATAATGTGGACATATTTACATTAATTTTAAAAATTTAATTTGACTATCAAGCCATTTTAGTTATTTTTGTAGTGTACTTTTAATTATTAAGTAAATTTGATTAATAAACATCGTTATTTCTGACAAGCTAAAACCGGTTGAGAATTCTAAATTAAATATAAGAATATTTAAATCATTTTTTTAGCGAATATTTAACTAAACAAAAAAAAATATTTGATTTTAAGTTGAAAAACAAAATAAAATGAAACTCAATATGTTTGAATATACACTCAGGAAAATAAGTATAAGTGGATAATCAAAAAAATATACTTTTAACAAAAAAGATTTGATGCAGATTTTTTACATAATTCTTATATTCATTTTATTCCGTTTTAATGATACAAAAATTTCTTATACCCATTAAGTACCCTGGACAATTTAAAATTTTTGTGAAATTCTACTTCAAATTCTACTACAAAGAAACTTTTTAAACAACTCTTCGCTAGTATTTTTTATGATTTTTTTTAAATTGAAAGTATATTTGTTTAATTAACTTCATCCACATATACTTATTTCCCTGAGGTGTTTGAATTCGATTTAATTAACTTTGGGAGTTTTGGAAATAAATATGATTTAACGTTTAAGTTTTACCGCTTTGGTTTTACTATCATCATATTAATTTTCCCATTTTATTTACTTATTCAACGCCATCTAAGAGCAGTTGATCAGAAAACTATATATTAATATAAACTGTAAGGATTAAAAAGAAATTTAATATTAAAAGTGTTAAGATCGTGCGGTGCTCAACAGTATTTTATTTAAGTATGTTTTAGTTACATTAATGTCTTTAATAGGTGATTTTAATATGAAATTTGTAATTTCGAAAACTAAATTATAAATGTTTAAATATCATTGTCTTGCTCCACAGGGATACCCAGCAGCAACAACAGCCCAGTTTGCCATTGGCGGACTATCCCCGGGATGAGATTCTGCTGGATTTGAAGGGCCAACAACTCAACGGCCGCGTTACGGACATACGCGTTGTAGCCTCCAACCAGGAGGAGGCGAATGCCGATGATCTGATGAATGGTCAGAATGTGTACATAGCACGAGCCAACGATCCCTTTGGCTACTCCATGAAGTGGCCCTTGAACAATGACAGTAGGCGAACAAATGAACGTGGCAAACGGGATGTGGCCAAGCTCTATTCCATGATCAAGTGCTCCACGAGCTGCGATCCATTGATCTACAAAGGCTACGGCTGCTATTGTGGCTTTGGCGGTCATGGAGTGCCCACCGATGGCATCGATCGCTGTTGCCGCCAGCACGACAAGTGCTATGAGCAGAGCAACTGCATCTCCTACCTGGAATACTTTGTGCCCTATGTGTGGAAGTGCTATCGCGGCAAGCCCCTCTGTGCCATCGATCATGGTGAGTGGGGTGGGCCAGATTCCTGTGCGGCTCGCCTGTGCCAATGTGATCTGCGCCTTTCCCGCTGCCTGCGCAAGTTCTACTGCCCAAATCGACGCGCCATTTGCCATTCATCCCGCTCACGAAGATTACAAAATTTAATATTCTTCGACTGATTGCAAACTGCCAAAGAAGAAATGATTGTATTTAAATAAAAAATATTTTTTGATATTTATAACAAAATTGTAGCTCTTAATTTTTTGGTATAAATAAAAAATGGGGAATTAATTATAACATGGGGAATTAATTATAAATTTTGAGTAATTTATACATTTTTAAAATTTTTAAAAATTGAATTCACATACAAAAAAAAAATTCTAAATTAATGTATTGCCCTATATTTTGATACTTTGGTATGTGCAATACATTTTTTAATTTAATTTCATTATGTTTAATTTTAATAAAAAAAGGAGTTAAAATTCAGTTTTATGATAAAAATTGAAAAGAATAGATGTTGATTCTTTTAAGATACTCCATTCTAAAATAGGTTTTTTTTCTAAACCCATTTTATGCTAATGGGTATTAAAATACCTAAGAAAGTGTTGACACTTTAAAAATTCTAGCACGGGAGAGATATCGAGGCAAAATTGATTTCATAGTAAAGAGAAATAACAAAAATATCAAAATAAAAACCGAACAGTTTAGTTATCCTTGGTATACATGTAGTTTTTTACAGGTGAATATTTTTCAGCATAAAAAATGTTGACAAAAAAACTGAGAAATGTATGGAAATGGGAAAAATGAAATTTGAAGTTAACAATTTTTTTTTTGTTTCTATCAACTTCTATGGTCTTCCAGGCACACATCAACATTTCGTCAGTAACCTCAGCACAACTCTTACTTGCGATCGTTGAAATAAACAATCTGTGCACTAGTTTTATTTCCTCAAAGTTAAATTACTTTGAAAGTAAATAAAAATAAATTAATGTGTTTGTTTATACTGAACCAGTTCCATTTCTGTATAGTTTTATTGTTCATAAAAATTTGTGAATTTGCTTAACCGCAAGAGATTGAAGTGGTTAGCAGGTTATACTACAGTTTAATGATGTCTTTGGCTCTTCCGTGAGCCACTGCGCGCTTTGTTGCCAGCAGGTGTCCTGTCTTTCTCTTTCTCCGTCTTGTTGGTT
The DNA here is from genome assembly GCA_037043405.1 of Drosophila subquinaria. Lineage (NCBI taxonomy): Eukaryota > Metazoa > Arthropoda > Insecta > Diptera > Drosophilidae > Drosophila > Drosophila subquinaria. Next base: position 110,211 of record JBAMBL010001802.1, read on the forward strand.
GTGGTGCTGCTGTTGTCGGATTGTGAGTGGGAAATGGTGGCAAATTCCTTGACTGCCTGACACTCTTGCATAAACTGGCGAGCCGTCTTGTGCTGCGTGGATGTTGGCTTGTAGACCAGCAGCAGATTGTGGCACATCAGCAGCACATCCCGATGCAGCTCACTGATGTTGCGCAGATGACCCGAGTCAATATTGCGCCTAATGGTGGGCAAGTCCATCGGTCGCAGGCATAAGTCTGCATGGGGATGCTCGTCGTGAAAGGGTCGTCGAAACGGAGCAGCATATTTGCTTTCCAGTAGCGTACTATATATGCTCAAAAAGAGCTTCTTTGAGGCGGCGCGCGTTTCTCGTCGATCGTCCGTGTGCTCGCTGGATGCTGGCGAATTGGGTATGCTGTCAATAACTGGAGTGGACGAGCAACGCCGTCGTGTACTGGACCTCGCTGTCGAATGATCACTGGCCGTCGTTGTGTCATCATCAACCATCGGACTTTCGGAACGGTCGCGATGCGGCAGCTTTCGCAACAGGGGCGCACGTGCCGTTACCGGCGCCGGGACTGGAGTTATATTAGAGCTGCTGGTTGGTGTCTGTCGCGTGACTGACCCTGGATCAGCTTCGGACTTCTGCTCAGACTGTTGCTTAGGCCTTGTGCCGCGTCCTGGTTCATCCACTTTGATGCTATCGGTTAGGGAGGATGATTCTTCATCTGTGTCATGCACTGAACTGGCAGCCGTGACATTTGACGTTTTATGCTCAGTGGTTGGCTCAGTGGTTGCTGCTTTATCCGTCTCTATGGCTCGTGTCTTAGTCGCATTTTCTTTGGGAGCTGCAAGAAACACATTCGATTGAAGAGCTGACATACTTGATAATTGATTTTGGACTTACCTTCAGCGACAGTTTCTTGCTGATCAAAGTTGGCATCGGCATCTTGGTTAAGAATGCTCCCCTCCGGTTCGTTTGTGGTCTCCGGCGTAGGAGGTTTCACTTCAGGCGTCGCTTCAACTGGTTCTACTTTGTCCACGCCCGCATCTGTATGAATTTCTTGGGGATTATCCTCACTCGAACTACTGGCTATTGTTATGGTTTCGCTCATCTCATCGACGACCTCTTCGTGGGTAATGGGAGCTGTTGCAGTGGTTGTGTTATCCGTTGCGGACTGACTGCGATCTTTGTTCTCCTGCGAAGCAACTGTGGCCAGTGGTATATTGTCGTTGGAGTCATCACTGGAGCCAATGACCACTTCAGGCGCCTTTGTTATAGTCGGGGATTTGCTTGACTTGCGACTTTCTCCTTGCTCACGCTTCAGGGCGTCCAGCTTGTCCTCGAAGTCGACTACCTCAGTTTTGTTCGACGACGACGGTGGTGAGTCGACGTTGCTAACGTCTTTTAATATATCCTCATCAATAACGCTGGCCATGTCAATGTCAATATCGTCCATAATGTCATCCATATTCTTGAAAACCTCAAGAAGCTGCTGCTCCTCGGCATCTGATTCATCCACTGCATCTGTGGTCTCTACAGGCGTTGGCTCCAACTCTGCTGCCGGCTGTTTTACACTTGAAGTAATCTCTAAATGCGTAGTTTTTGTAGATTCATTTGGTTTGCCTGCAGCGGCAGCAGCAGCAGCAGCAGCAGCTATTTTGTTCTTCTCCAGCAGCATTGACAGCGTTGGCGCTGCTTGCGATGGACTGCGCCCAGTTGGGGCTACCTCAGGTAAAGGGGGCCCGCTGATGGGCCGCGTCATAAACGCCGGGTCACTGGGACTTTTCATAACGATCGCCGGCTGATTGGGTATAGCGCCTGCACCGCTGGTCAACAGTGAAGTGATCGTCGGTGCTGTCGCCCTTGCGACACTTCCGATGCCCGGTGTAGCTGGACTTGTTGTCGGCGAGGTGACACTGTTGGTATTGTTGCTGCCACTGCTCCCTGGGGATTTGAGCAGCGATGTTAGGAGCGGTGCCGGGCCCGATTGCTGTTTGTTGTTGTTGCCACTGGCGGCGGTAGTGCCTGTCATTAAGAATTCATGTATTATAATCATATTTAAGTTAAAATTAATGTGCGTACCTGTAAAGTCTTCCACATCCATGTCAACGGATGTTGTGTCTGCGGTCAGATTAGAGCGCCTGCCAGTGGCATTGTTGTTGTTGCTGCTGCTGTTGCGCCAATTGCCCGCAACATCTTTCTTGCGCTGCTCGCGCTCCCGCATCCGATTCTCCAATTTCATTTCATCAATGCGCTTCGTCTCCTGCTCCTTCTCGATTTCCTGCCACATTTGCTGCAACTGCTGCTCGCTCATCATGTCCGACTGCAGCGACTCAATTTCACGCTGCACCTTGCTATACAGCTCCTGATCTCGTCGCATCTGTGCCTTGATTTCCAACATGCGCTCCTCGGTCAGTCTGCGCAGCAATATTTCGGTTGGCGTTTCCACTGCCACAGTTGATGGGGAAGAGAAACCGGCGCTGCTTTCATTCGTGCGCTTTTTGCGTTTGGTCGTCTCCACTGTCTCCAGAAGGTGTCCATACTGCACGGCACAGTTCTTTTGCGAATACCAATCTGCCGGTCGTGTGTTTCCATTGCCGCACACAGATTTTAGTGTGCGGCTTACGGTTATCCAATTCTGATCCCCACTGCAGGACACAGCCGATGCCAGGCACAGTTGCTCCCGTTTTGACCAAGTATCGAGAGGACTACGACTCATTTTGATAATGTTTTTCTTTATTTTATTTTTTCTTGTTTGATGCAAACACCACTAGAGGTGGAGAAACATCGATGTCATCGATGTTTTTAAAACATCGAAACCATCGATGTTTTTAAAACATCGAAACCATCTATGCTTCGTAGGCCACTGTTGAATGTTTTTATATGTAACAAAAACTAAACAATCCTGATAATTACGACCCTCTAAAATAATGGGAGTTAAGAATATCAAAATATTATGAAAGATATGTTAAATAAAAATCTCTTATACAGACAAGTACTGATAACATATGTAGCATTAAAAACCATTTTCAAAATATTTGTATGTGTTCAAGCAACTTTTTGCGATGCTCAAAGGTCTTTAGCAAAAATGGAAAACCCATTTCGAAACATCGATGTTTTCTTCGATTATTTTTCTTAAAGCACCTCTATCAAACACCACTCGCTGTTTTTAATATTTTCTCGAAAAGGGTGGCAGCCTTGGTTCTTCAAATTAACTTGCAGTGACAAATGCCGGTTTGAGATCTGAATATGTAATACATTAAAACTTGAATCTCATTTTTGTTTGCCTAATATATTAATGATAAATATATATAACCTAATGGAAAAAACTGTAATTTTATTAAATATATTGTTATGTTTGATAAATAAGACTATCTATTTTTATTGTAAGGCATACAACTTATTTTTTTTTAAAAAAGATAAGAAAAAAAAATATCAATTATATCAATATATCGATATTTTAAAATGATATATTAAATATCATTTTGATAATTTTCTTAAACAGAAAATATCATCGATACGATATTTTTAAAATATTCGACAGCCCTAGAAAGAACTAACCGACTGAACGATTATGAGCTATAATCAGGGACTAGTTCGAATGTTCACTTTGGTTAATGGTTCAATCGAAATTATTTTGAACGACTCGTCTAAGCTCCTAAAACTGCATTTGTGCTTAATTTGTTAATATTAAATAAAAATGGAGCCAATATCGCACTTAGTCAAGTCCACTTTGCCAAACTATTTGTCGAATTTGCCGATTCCCGACAGCTTTGGCGGCTGGTTTAAGTTATCATGTGAGTGTCGACACACGTTTGTTTAAAAGTGACCATTGGAATTCAACTAAAAGTCGCCCTAAATAAATCTATTAAACTAATGGGTTCAATGACGTAGCTAAGACGTATTAACTAAACTTGTACATGGGATAGGTTATGTGGCGTGATATCCAAGCTTTTCAAATTTAATTTGTACGCATTTCCAAAAGAAGCGCGATTTCTTATCTGGGCCAACATCTTATGCAACATTTGTGTTGTTTTTGTTTGTGTAGAAACCAGAATTGACAATTGGAAAGCTCATTATAGTTTATATCGGTGATAAACAAAGTGGAACTTGAATTCATTCCATTGTGTGTGTGTGCGCATTTACTTACATGTATTGTTGTATTTGATTTATCTATGATCTATCACTTGACCTTGTGCCGAATTCAGTTTATAAATTAATATTTGTTGTTGGCTAATCATTTTATGGCTTTGTCGTTGCAGTCAAGGATTGGCTGGCGCTCATACCACCCACCGCTGTTGTTGCCGGCATTGGCTATGCCAGTTACCTGGCCTTCTGTCCAGTTGCACTGGGCAAATGCAGCCAAAAGAGTGGACGCTGCAATAATCATGTACGCAAACACGAGCCTAAAGTTGTGGACATGATTGATGTGGAAGACATTGCGGAAAAGGCAGCATTCTGCCGCTGCTGGAAGACCAAGAACGTAAGTGGGAAAGCCTTATGTCTAACTCAACTGACTCACTCTCTCTCTCTCTCGAATCTCTTTGCAGTGGCCCTATTGTGATGGCAGCCACGCCGAGCACAACAAACAAACCGGCGACAATGTCGGACCCGTCGTAATCAAGAAGTAATCGGGAGGTTTTGGACTTTCCGTTGATGCAGCCGAGCGTCAGTTTAATGACCTGGCCAACCTTTTTAGCATTTCCTTGTTGAAATTTTCGTAGAAGTTTTCTACATTTTGCCACTCAAATAAGTTAATTAAAAAGCTGCAATTGCAAATTGTGCAAATTCTTCAGATTAGTCAACCAACCTATTCGTAATATAAGCAAAAATTGATGGATTTAAGCCGAATGAAGCCAATAAAAAAAGATATTGTCTGAATGAATGCAATTCAAAATAACAAAAACTGAAAGTACTAGTTGCTCGTTCTCGGATTTACTTGAGTAGAAAACGCATACATATTTATTTTTATTTTCGTATAAATTATTTCTGGCTGATGACAATTTCATGTTGAACGCAATTACAAAACAATTGAATTACAAATGCAGAAGGCAATGGTGTGCTGAGCAAACCAGTACATATGTATTCTAGATCTTCACAGCACGACGTCTCTCCGTCTCTCCGTCTCTCTCACATAATTACTATCAGTTGGAACTTAGATTAGGCATCGTGCATATGCTGCATATTGTGAATCTCAATAACTTTGTTGCATTTATTTGAAAATCTTGCCCTGGTTGAACTTGCGACCGTCCTTATCGGTGCCGGACCACGAGAAGTACTGGGTAACAAGTTTCTTGGTCTCCTCGCTCTTGGCATCCAGTTTCTTCCAGTCGTAGACCTCGTAGTCTATCTGCCAATCGGGCGACAGAGTGAAGGCCAGATCCTGTCCGCGCCACACCCAAATACCGGAGATGGTGCTGTTGTTATCCTCACCAAACAGACACACCGAAGCGAAAGCCTGCTTGCGCATCTTATCCAGACGCTGGAACATACCGGTAATGAGATTGCACGACATGAACACCTTGGCAAGTTCCTCGCTGTACTTGTATTCGCCGAACCAAATGGAATAGTTCTCGGCATCGAACTTCTCAAAGAAGTAAGGAATGGACTTGGCCTCCTCCTCGTTCGAGTACACGCGCTTGAAGTCATCAAAGTTGAAGGTGCCCTTGGGCATGGCATCGAAGGGATCCTTTGACTTGGGCTCAAGAGCCAAAGCCTCATCGGCAGCATCGAGCTCCTCGGGTTCAGCTGCCTTCTTGGGAGCTGCCTCCTTCTTCTCCTTGGGCTTCTTCTCCTCCTTCTGCTTGGGCTGTTGGGTGGTGGGTTGCTTCTTAGCCTGGAATTCAGCGTACTTCTTGGGATCAAAGACCAGAGCCTTTTCGCACAGCTTGAAGTCCTTGACAACAGCCTGAACCTGAGGTTGGTTCAAGATTGTGACGAACCAACGGTTCAAGTTACCGTACGCACTGCGCACACTGGGCTCCAGCACGTTCTCATACAAGTGCAGGAGGCTTGTGAAAACCACAATGTCGGCCAGAGTGATGCGTTCACCGGCGAGGTAGGTGGCATCCAACAGCTTCTTGTTCAGCTGCTGCAGCACAACCTCGGCGTCCTGTTTAGCCGTCGAGTTCTTCTGCTGGGGCATGATGCCGAGCAGTGGGAACACCCATGCACAGGAGACAGGCACGATTTCGTTGTCAGCAAACGAGATCCATTGCTGAACCTGAGCCTGGACGAAGGGGCATTTGCCGCCGCGCAGCTGTTCGTTTGCCAAAAAGAATGCAATGGCATTCGACTCGCTCAGGTATTTGCCATCAGCAATCTCAAATGCTGGCACCTTAAATGAAACAAAAACAGCACAAACGTCACAATTTTCACATTAGCTACAATACAAATTTTTGCTGATGACGTAGCACGCAGACCGGCTTTTGTTCATTTATTTTTTTTTGCACAGTCAACGCGATAACCACCATTTTTTAAATTATACATATATATGCATCTATTTTCTCACCTTGCCGCTGGGGAACTTCTTCAGGAATTCCTCAGTTTTGTTGGACTCGCCAAACTTGAAGTTATCGGCCACTTTCACCTTGGCACCAGAGTACTGGGCAGCGATGAGTGCCTTGTAGGCACGGAAGTTCTCGGGATAAGTGTAAAGCGTCTGTAATTATGCATTATGTGGCAACAAGAAAATTATTAACGTATTCGAAAAAGTATTATGCGTGTGTTCAGCAAAAATTTGGCAATTATTATTGTAGGATTGCAAATAAAATTGCAAATTAAAGCGACGCTTTTTTTAACTTACTCCAGTCGACATCGTGATTTCTGCCGGAGAGAAAGAAGAAGACACAGCCAGTGTTGCCTTCAGTTAAAAGGTGTGCTGTTAGGCGTGGAGTCAAATCAGACAGAATCAAATTTGCTGTTACGTGAGGAGTAAACCTGATTAAGTGCGGAGTAAATTCTGCAAAGAACAGCGAATAAGATTCCAGCGAGAGTAGATGTCAACCACAAGAGAGCGAATAAGATTCCAGCGAGTAGATGTCATCCACAAGAGAGGCCGTCGTCTATTCACGGCGTATAATTTTTCAAAGTTTAGTGCCTAAAAACACCTGAAACTATAATTAAAATAAATATAATTGTGTAAGTGAAGCAACAGTACAGTATCTAAACGTGCAGCAATGGGACAACTTGATTGATTTGCTGCACAAAACGTCGGACAAAAACGAATACCGCTGCAGTGAAAAAAAGTGAAAATTCGAGTGGTGTCTGCTGTCAGCGAGTACAAATGTGTTGAATGTGTGTGTGTGCGTCTTACGTTGCGCTACGCTACGTTACGTTGCAAGTGAAATTTCTTGACAATTGCCAGCGGCGATTGAAATTGTTTATTATTTTTACAGTGCGCTACACAAGAACAAAGCAACTGCCCGCAAATGTTGTTCCCAAAATATGTGAGTTTCATTAAGATTAGGACATAAACTTACACGCACACACCAGCACCAACACCAACACACAAATGAATGTCACAGCATCCAGCCAAATAACGTGTAGAAAATTTATACAAATTTAATATAACTGTTTACTTTTGCAGTTGTTGTTCTTAAATCTTACTGTAAATGTAACTGGCATAGAGTAGCCTTTGGTTTGCTACTCTTATTATTCGCACACATCAAATGTGTAACCTTAACATTATCATTCGCTTTTTCCGTCATTTGGATTTGTGTTTGCTGTTTGTGCGACATGTGACCTTCATTCCAGCAACAAAATCAATAGCAATAGTTAACGCTGATGTTCACGTTCACTACACTCTTTTTACATTACATTCTCATTTGCATTTGCTTGTCGGTTTGATCCGTCAATGCGTGGCCCTGGCCTACCTCACCAAAGCGACCCTGCCATCCCTTTTCCGCCCACTCTTCTCTTAATCTCCTCCCTCCGCTGCCCACCTGTCGCCGTCCCCATCATCCTGCCGGTCAATGCGCTCATTGTAACTACATAATTAACCGGATGCAATGAGGAACAAAAAAATTAATGAATATCGATGATTTTCCCATAGCATGTGACCCAAACCCCCGACAAGGCCAATCAAATCATGTTTTCATTGATTCACAATTTACACTTGGTCAAATAATTATTAGAACGAAATAATAAATGTACAAATTTATTTTTTATTTTTAAAAACAGCAATTCTTAAAAATAAAATGAATCAAAATAAGATATAAATTAGACAAATGCAAGAAAATGATTGAAATATACTTCCTTGACTTACTGTATACTTGTAGTGTCCAAATACTTTGCCACGAGCGATTCTTAGATTTATGTAAGCCCCCCCATCGAGTGCTTTAATTGGCTGTAGTTTTGTCAAATGAATCATAGCACCTGCCGAAAAGATTAATGTCGAGTTATACAATTTCTTATCACTATGTTATCAGGCAACTGTTTTTTTATTTTTTATATATTTTTTTTTTGTTTGTTGTATTTTTCTTTGTGATGACGAACCTGTTAACCGCACGCACGCAATATATAGTCGCGTGTATTTAAATGCCGCATTAAAAACCTTAAACTGACAGAGCCGGAGAAACTGTATTAAGAATGCAATTATATATGCAAGCTGTGCATCGGGAAAAAACCCGTCATGTTCCTCCCATGTAACAAGCATCCAATATTTAGATTCTGGTTTGAGAAATATCATTAATTGTGCATTTTGTTCTTTGTAATTGTTCTTGCAGGATAATGAAAGATGCACGAATATGATTTATATGAGCTGAAAGAGGATCAAGCCCGTCTTCCGAATGTCAGAAATCTAAGCAGCAGCAAACAATTGAAGATTTTGCTTAAAAACCATACAGAAGAAATCAAATCTTCCATAAGCCCAACCAAATCTGGTCAGAACGAACTGGTTTTATTCGAGTCGGCATTCACACATCCGGCCATCTATCCAGAAGTGCAGCAGCTTGAAGATCAGGTCGTCCAACCACTCAAAACACCACTCAGTGAATCTGAGACGGTTCCGAGGCGTAAGAGACGCGTTTACGTGGCTGAACCTTCACGTTGTGCCAGTCTACGATCTCGTCAAGCTGTCACAGTCGTTGTTACTGTTCCGGAGAAGCCCGTAACTCCGCCACCGGCATCACCCACGCCCACAGAGGCCACCGAAGACAAATACATAAAGCCGGGTAAATGTGCACAATATGCTATATAGAAAAGTCGAAACCTAATTATCCAAATATAATTTGCAGATCAATTTAAACCCGAGTTCTGGAATCGCATCGAGGAGGAGCCGGAGGCAAAGTTAACTGGCAAAAAGAGACGCGGCGGCGTTGGTGGCGTTCGAAACCGGAAGCGTCGCAACAGGCTTGAAATCGATACGAATTTCTCGCCGGAAACGGCAGCAGCCATTGCGGCGGCCCAGCTTGAACTCGACTCGGCCAAACCGACAACATCGCGCGCCTTTCGCAAGCGCAAACGCAGCTGCAACATGTCACTGTACGATAGACGCTATCAAACGACCACCGATGAACAGCGTCGTGTGGCCAATGGTTATGTTGTTGGTGGCAGTGGCCTGCGGGCTGGCAATGCATCGGGCGCCAGCGATGTCGAAGTAGCTGAGCTGCAAGGTCATCAGTATTATGTGCCCACGGGTGGCAGCAGTTCAAGCAGCACAAGCGCTGGCGCTGCCACCGGACTCAATGGCAACGGTGGCGCTGCGTTCAATCATGTGCCCGTCATGGGCACACTGTGCAATATTGGCAACACATGTTATCTGAACTCTGTTGTGTATACGCTACGATTTGCTCCGCATTTCTTGCACAATCTGCATCATCTCATACACGATTTAAATGTGGTGCAGCAGACGATATTGCGGCAGCATAACGCCAAGTCCGCCTCATTGGGCCGCAATGTAACCGGCGGCGCCCAGTTGGAGCATGCCAGAAGCTGGAGCAGCAAAGATTTAGCCACCACAGAGTCATATAATAATAGCAGCAACAGCACCACCAATGGCAGTGGCAGCAGTTCCAGCAATGGCAGCAGCAAGTCAAGCCTACAGTCAGTTAGCGAAAAACTCCACGAACTGTATCACAGTCTGCATGGCAACGAAATGGCTGACTCCAGTGAGCCGTATCATGCGGACACCTTGCTGCATGCCATACAGGACGTGAATGCCACGTTCGAGGGCAATCAGCAGCAGGATGCGCACGAGTTTCTCATGTGCCTGCTTAACTGTATACGCGAAACGAATCAGTCGCTCATCAAGGCCATTGGCGAATGTCCCGAAGTTATTGCGAATGGGTGAGTTGTCCCATCGAATTTAAAATCATTTTGTATGAATTATAAATTCAAAGACAAAGTAAAACTAGGAATATAACATAGATAATGAATGGCTGCGTTCAGCAGAACTAATCAATCAGTAATCATGTATCACAAATCAAACAACTTTTGATGGGCTTTGATGAAATTTTGAGGCGAAATCAAAGTCGTCATTTCTTTTTTGTCAAACGTGTTAATATTTATTTAGAAAATGCAAAACAATTTGGCGCAAAATGCCTTATGAAATGGGATTCAACACAGCAAAAGGCCAGATTTAATATAATAGTGCATTAATGAATAATTAAGCCAATATTGTTTTTATTGTATATTGTATTTAATATTTTATATGATAAAGTTTAAAGCAATTTTCCTAACCGCATTCCTTAAAAATACGCAGGATTCCAACGTATTCTTTGCATTTTTTAAAAAGACCAAATTAATATTAATAATGTGTTTTTTTATAGTTGAGTTTTTTTTTATTTTTTATTAATTTTGTCCTATTTATTTTCAAGTCTTGTGTTCTGTTGATTACGATTTTTTGTATCGATAACAAAGCATCACTCTCAGAGACTTTCAGTGTACTATTTTGGTGATGAATTTTCAGCCATTATAATCACAAAATTTGAAATCATGATTGCTCATAACTGCCGTTCACCAGAATAATGAATGATTTCTGATACATGATTACTGATTGATTTGTTCAGGTGAATACGGCCAATGTCTCGTTAAATTGTTGTTGTTCCTTAGGTTTAATTTTAAATTTTAAATTTGCCTAAAATTCATTCCCAATTACAATTGTCCTAGTTAAGACAATGAATTTTCTTTTTGATAATTAATCAATCGTTTTATATTCACAGCTACATTGCCAATCCTGACGAGGCGGACACAGTGGATGCAATGGAGCGCTCTGATGTGGGCAATCATGCTTTGTTGGGCGCCTTTGGCAACGGCTCGATAGCAACTAGTCAAACACAAAGTACCACAACAACGTCAACAAAAACATCGTTCTTCTCACGCAAATCAAAGAGAAAAGACGAAGTGAAATCGTCGAAGGCGACACGTGTGCAGTCGCCGTTAAAGGACAACAGTCCGACAACAAGTGGTTCCATGCCACCGCCGCATGCTGCCTCCAATAGTCTATTCTATTTGAATACAGTCGATCTCAGCGGTGCTAGTGCAGGGTCAGCCGCAGCTCCAGTCCCAGCCCCAGCAGCCGTGTCATCGACCGCACCTGCGCCATCAAAATATTCCAGTGATGATGAAATGAATACGGCTAGTCTGCTGAAGGATAAGATGCGATTGGAGGAGCGCATTCGGGAGCTTAATCTCAACTTCTTTAACAACGACTTTGAGGGCATTGTGGTGCTAACAACCAAGTGCTTGAGCTGTGAGACAATTACGCGACAGAAGCAGGGCATGCTGGATATTTCAGTGCCTGTGCCAATTTCGGGCTATGATAATGCCGAGCTGCAGGAAAAGCCCAGCTCCTATATACAGGTAACGATCTGTCAGCAGTACATCTCTAGTGATTCCTTTATTAATAATTACTTTTTAACTATTATAGAACTCGTGCATTACGCGGGAATACTTTCGCGGCGATAATAAATACAGTTGCAACCAGTGTACTGGTTACACTGAGGCCATACGCTCCATTTCATATGAGGTTCTGCCACGCCTATTGGTCATCCAGCTAAATCGCTTCTCGGGCGGCATGGAGAAGGTCAGCACGTATGTGCCCACAACATTTACGCTACCATGTTTCTGTGCCAAATGTTGCGAGCTGAGCGATGCCAACAAGCTGCACGTGTATAAGCTGTACAGTGTGATAACGCACGTGGGCGCCACGCTTACAGTGGGTCACTATATAGCGTACACATGCTTTCTGGACTTGGCTAGCGACTATATGAACTGCCCCAAGGATCGTCGAAACACATCAACGAGCACACAACAGCAACATCCATCGACATCGATGGGAGGCAATGAGAATACCGCTCCGAGCAACAATGGCAGCAGCAGCATTGCTAGCACGCCAGTATCGGCAGCTGCCTCGGCGTTGGCCTCGTCGGGCACCAGTCTAATCAAGAAGATGAAATTTGGACGCAGCAAGGCCTCAAGCAGCGGCGACATGAGCAAGAACGTCAAGCAACTGAATGGATTCACCAGCAAGACCATCACGAATGGCATTGGCAAGCTGAGTATGAACACCACGTGCCATGGCGTCAATTGTTGTGCCATGCGTTTATGCTGCAGCCAACAGGCAGGCGTGGGCGTGGGCAGCAACAGCGCCAGCAGCAGTGATTTTAGCGAGGAATCGCTGCAGAACGGCAGCAACAGCAATCTCAGCTATGGCAGCTGTGTGCCCTATCCCACTGGCTACGGTAGTACGGGCCGTGGCGGCGTCAAGGCTACATACACACACACTCAGGGGAGCACAGAGCCCATTTGGTACATGTGTGACGATGACAAGATCAAGGCGATGACACAGCGAGAGTTTGAGGAGCTGTTGTCGCCCACGCGTAAAATAACTATAACACCGTATTTGTTGTTTTATGCACGCTTCGATCTGCAGCCGGCGGCGCAAGCGACGCCATCAAAACCGAGCGCATCTTCGACGCCGCCACCAGCAGCACCAGCATCAGCACCACAGAGCTCCTGGTCAAATGATAATCTACAAAGTGGATTGCACAAGATTTGAAAGGTTATCGCAACATTGCGCACGGCTATGAAATGTCAAACAGAAAAGCCCAAAAGCATCTAAGCATCTAATATACGTACTGCATACCCTATAAATACGAAATGCGTTAATATAGAATGCCACTGAGAAGTGCATAAAATACGTCTCTAGTTTAGGTCACACGAGTGTGCGAATAAAATGAAGCAGAAGTCTGTTTGTTAAACAATGTACTCGTTTAAGCTCTATCGTTTATATATCGTTTATCTACATGCATAAAACAAATCTACATTTAATAACTATACGAACTTGTTTAAAACTATAATCAACTAATTTGACTGAAATCAGCCCTTGATATGGAACATTCAATCAGATTGCCATCTTGGAAGCTGCAATCTGTGTAAGTTCGTGGTCCAGTTTAAATTTTAATGCTGATAATGTTCACGACCAGGTCGAGAAAGTTTTTGTTTCTTTTGGGCCATACACAACAAATCACACACACACACATGAAAACACATGGATATATTGAATATATCATTTCTATATTTCACAATATCATTTTGTAAATGCACCATGATAATTGCATTTTATCTGGCATATATTTGTTATAAAGTTGCTGCCAATGATTAAAATATAAATGATACGAACAGATAAACAGATAATTATAAACACGAATTTAACACGTTACGAACGCTATTTAAACAATTGTTTTTCGCTTAAAACTTAAACAAAATACACACGATTTCGATACACAAAAAATGTAAATTACCATAATTAAAAAAAGGAGGAGCTCAAATCGGCAAAACATAAGCTGAAAGAAACATTACATAGTATTCAATTCTATGCATATACTTTCACAAAACAATATATAAAAGCAAACAAAATAATGGAAATAAAACAATAAACAATTAATATAAAAAACTCAGCATGCAAACATTATTTTCAATATTTTGTTTATAAATATCAAAAAAATCATTCATACAAACATATATACACAAACGTACGTACATACATATTTAAATAGATATCAATGCATCTGGACATACTGAACAGTACTATGTAGATTAGGGTGTCCCTTATTTGGTCAAAGTCAATATTTTAAAACGCATACGGGCTAGTTCTGTTCATTAGGTCCTAAAGCACTCAGAAATAAATTTTTACCTCAATCGGAGTATGATAACCCGTGCCGACTTGGATCGGAAAATTTAAAGATTATATGGGACAAAAAAAATTTTTTTTTTTTTTTAATTTTTTATTTTTTTATTTTGTTTATCAGGTCCTAAAGAACTCAAAACCAAGTTTTCACCTTAATCGGAGTACGATAACCCATTCAAATTTGCATCGAAACATGAAAAAACAGTATTTTAACACTGATTAGACATTTTTCGATGATTTTTCATGTTTTGATGCAAATTTAAATGGGTTTTCGTATTCCGATTAAGGTGAAAACTTGGTTTTGAGTTCTTTAGGACCTAATGAACAAAACAAAAAAATAAAAAATTAAAAAAAAAAAAAATTTTTTTTTGTCCCATATAATCTTTAAATTTTCCGATCCAAGTCGGCACGGGTTATCATACTCCGATTGAGGTAAAAATTTATTTCTGAGTGCTTTAGGACCTAATGAACAGAACTAGCCCGTATGCGTTTAAAAATATTGACTTTGACCAAATAAGGGACACCCTAATGTAGATATATAGGCTCATGCATATGTATATCAAGTGTTAAATAGTTGTTACGAAGTATAAAAAAGCCTTTCCAATTAGGATCAATACATTGAAGGCGTTTGAGTATAACAATACAACAAAAAGAGAACAACATTATCAAGTACACAACAGACTCAATGAAAACCAATCAGTGAATTGTTATTAAACAAATTAATTAAATCGTTTATATTGATGTTTTCAAATAATAAAAAAGCTAATAAAATAAAACTTCGTGCATGTAAACCACACTCAGAAAAACACAGATACATACACACACACACACACATACAATACTTGTAATAAAAAATAAAAGTTTAATGTAATAATTATACACTACTTTATGCAATCTGTTTAGATG
Organism: Drosophila subquinaria; assembly: GCA_037043405.1. Lineage (NCBI taxonomy): Eukaryota > Metazoa > Arthropoda > Insecta > Diptera > Drosophilidae > Drosophila > Drosophila subquinaria. Next base: position 125,230 of record JBAMBL010001802.1, read on the forward strand.
TTTAGTTAACAATTAAGATTTTGTGTTTCAGGAGCGCTGCTTTAGTGATATTAACATTTACAAATATATAAACACATACATACATACACACACACACACACTCTCACACACATAAAAATATATATTTATTTAGATTGTAATTTTTAATTGTAATTTGTAACATTAACAATAATTCCAATGAGAAACCTTAATAAGAAAACAATGCAACTTTCCACATGATACGACAGTTGTGTTAAAGAAGCGCCGTTTAATTCCAGTTACGATTATTATTATTATGATTATGATTATTATCATTATGATTATGATTATTGATTAGCATTATAGAACATGCTTAACTAAATATACGAAATATACAACATACTAAATTATATATATTTATAATTGTAGCTTGCAATTTGAGCAGGATGAGAAATGTAACTCAAATGTTACTCAAATGTATCTCAAGATCTGAAAGAGATGACCAATTAGGATTGTAGATACAACTCCCAGTTCTTACCAAAGATACATATCTGAAAGCTGAAAGAGTAAAAAGTATCTTATCCCAAGTTAAACTTAAACAGTTCATAGTATAGTTTATTGGGAACTTTTCAATACAAACTGTGCTCAGTTAAAGAATTGAGCTGTTGAGGACTTTCAGAAAAAGATCTATAATATAATATGTATTTATTTAAGGATATACGTGCATACTCTCTGTTCTGGAAAGTGCTTTAAATCAAGACTTCAATGGAGCGTGCAACCTGATCATAGTTGCGTTCCTTCCATTGCACATTTGTGAGCATTGTTTCCAGAGTCTGTTGTATGGCCTGTTCCAGACCCTTCAATGAGCCTCGGTTGTTGCTCACAAAGCTCTTAAAGTCCTCAAAGTCGCTCTCCAGGAACGTCTGCTCGGAGATTGGTGGCAACAGGCGCGACATGTCCTTGGTAATCGGATGGTAACTAGAGAGAATTTTATTGTTAATATATTGCTGGAATTATGTGGAATATTCACTTACAATTTGTAGATAAAGTCCACATTGTTCATGAAGTAATCTCTGGCCAAGTGGAAGCCAATCTCATTGTATGCCACTGCCTGGAAGGCCCACATGGAGTCCTGTCGGCGAATGCCCTCCTTCGGATCAAAGGTCAGTTCCAGGTAACGCTGCAGCAGCCAAACCTCACGGGAGCAACCCAACGAGGTGAGAATCGTGCGCTTCTCGGCGGCCACATTCGAGTTCTTGTAGCGCGTCCAGAGGAACTGCCAGTCCTGGTCGGTGCCATGTCGGATGGAGGTGCAGTAAACGGTTTGCCTCAGATTAATGGGCACGGGATTCTTCAAGTCCGGATTCGGCTCCGCACGCCAGGCACGATAATAGCTAAGCGCGACTTGGATGCAATCCTCGACGTGATACTGGCAAGCCCAGTTGCCGACCATGGTCTTCAGCAGCACCTGCTCCTGCTGCTCAATGGAGCTGAACGTGTCGTTCAGTCCGTTCAGATGAATGTAAATGGGCGTAAGCAGTTTTTGGATGTAACGCTGTGGATGAGTTGAAACTGGGTTAACAATCATTTGGAGAAGATGTCTTAAATGTAGTGATGTAAATCGAGTTTCAAATCGAGTGCTAAAATCATCAAAACATAAATCGACTTATCGAAAAAATATCGAGCTAAAAATATCGCTTTAAGGTACTGAAATATCGTCTTCACTAAAACCGTTTTGTTGTTAAAAATATCGATTTAAAGTACTTAAAAATAGACCTTCTGAAAATCGTTTTATCGTCAAAAATACCGAGTAAAGTACTTGAAAATCGCTTGCACAAAAATCGATATATCGTCAAAAAATTGTGGATTTTTATAACTTTAAAACCGATTTCACGAAATTTATGCATCGTTAAAAAATTGTTGAGTTAAATAACTTAAAAATCGATTTCACAAAATTGATATATCGTCAAAAAGCTTATCGAGTTAAAGTTCTTGAAAATCGTTTCACAAAAGTCGATATATCGGTAAAAAAAAACAACCGAGCTGTCGATTTTTCAATGTATTTTTACATCACTACTTAAATGCAATGGATTTGTGGATGGATTGTGGCAGGTGCAACATGTGGCGATCGACTTACAAAGAATAAGAACTACAAGATTTGGGCCGCATTGGATTCAAAATACAAATTAGAATGAGAGCTGAGGGTTATCGAGTGTGTTTGGGTATCTGTGTGGTGCGGATGCGAATGTGAATGCTGGAACGGAACTCACCTTGAAGAACTCATAGTTGGGCGTCTGTCGGATGATGTTCTTCATGCGCTTCAGGTTCTCAAATGCCGATTTCCAGGGCAGATATTCGCGCTCCCTCTGCAGGTACTCGACCAGTCGCATGGCGATCTCATAGTCCTGCTCCCCGGTCCAGGCCAGGTAGAGGGCATCGTCGATCAGCTGGGCGCGGTTGATCACATGGATGCGCTCAAAGTCGCCACTGGTCAGCGTCTCAATGAGCAGCTTCCAGTTGCGCTCGTCGTAGTTCACCTTGTACAGCGTCGAGAGTTGTGTGTTGAAGATCACCCATTGATCCGCACCAGGCAGATCCTTGATGGTCTTGGGCAGCACCTCTCCCGTTTTGCCGCACTCCATCCATGCCTTGGGCGCAGTGTTATTGAAGTCCTGCTGCCCCTGGGTGGTGTAACTGAGGGGAACCCACCAGCAACCGCCGCGCCCAGAGCGACCAATCTGTGTGTTGAGTAAATAACGCTCCTGGGTTAGCTTAGCACTGCCTGCATCATAGTCGCGGGTCACGTTGATAATTGGGTAACTGAAGGAAATAAGGGACATAAGAATCACAGAATGTTATGACAAGCAGTTGATGAGTTCTTACCCGGTTTGCAGTGTCCAGGAGTCCATGATGCTCTTGATGTCATAGCTCTTGGGCAGCGAGCGATATTTGTGGGCGGCCTGGGTAAGTGACTCCCAGAGATTGTCCTGCTCGGCATTGCCGTAGGAGAACTTTTGCAGATAGCTCTGCAGACCCGCACGGAAGGATTCGTCGCCCAGGAACAAGTGCATCATCCGGAGTACAGTGGAGCCCTTTTGATATGAGATCTGATCGAAGCTTTCGGATATCTCGGCGACCATTTCAATGGGTCGCGAGATGGGATGACTGCTCTCCAGGGCGTCCCTTCTGAAGATGGTCAGCAGATTGCCCAGCGACTCCTGCTGCATGGAATGCCACTCGGGATTGATGTTCTCCACACCCAGACTGGCCACATAGGTGGCAAATCCCTCATTGAGCCACAAATCTGTCCACCACTTCATGGTCACCAGATTGCCGAACCATTGATGCGCCAACTCATGGGCAATGATCGAGGCGACACGTTGTTTATCCGTCAGCGACGAATGATCCGCGGAATAGAGCAAAGCGATCTCACGATAGGTGACCAATCCCCAGTTCTCCATGGCGCCGGCACTAAAGTCCGGTATGGCAATCTGATCGATCTTCGGCATCGGAAACTTGATGCCAAACAAATCCTCATAGTACTGCAGCACCTTTGGCCCAAAGTCAGCCGCATAGTCGCACTGCTCGATGGCATTGGGTCGTGCCCAGGTGCGGAACAATGTGCTATTTGGCAGTGTCGAGGGCTTGTGCGCAAAGTCATTTACCGAATAGGCTACCAAATAGGTGGACATCGGCACAGACTCCTCGAACTCGCACCAAATGTAGTCGGCAATCTCATTGCTGCAAAGTCAATAAACATTATCATATGACTTGGCTTACTACATATGTTACTTGTGGTCTCGTACTCACTTGGACTTGATTTCCTTAACGGGCATGTTGCTCAGACCGGTGTATTTCTTGTGGTAGCCCAATGTGACCACAAATGGCGCCTTGAAATTGGGCTCATCGAAGCAGGGGAAGGCCAAACGGGCAGATGCCGGCTCGAATTGTGTAATGGAAAGCCATCTAAACAAACATAACATAGTTTCTTATAAATGTAAAAAATCCATATTAACTCTTGATCAACTCTGATTTTTTGAAGATCTCTGTCATAATTTATTTTAACTCAGTTAATATCTTTAGAATTTTAATCGAAGTCTTAGTCAACTGTGATCTTCAGAGAACTCCCATATAAACACCAACTAAAGTTGATCTTGGGGGATCATCATTAAAATCCCTAATAACTCTGATTTACAGAGGATCTCAATTGAAATCTTGATCATTTTAAGCTTGCGAGGATCTCTATCGAAATTAAGGTAAACTTTTATCGTTAAAGCATCAACTCTGATCTTCAGATTCTCTCCAAAGATTCTGATCTTCAGTGAACTTTAATCGAATCCTTGATCAGCTTTTGATCTTCAAAGAACTCCCATAGAAACACTAACTACCGTTGATCTTGTGGAGATCATGATAAAAATCCCTATTAGCTCTGACTTTCAGAGGATCTCACTGGAAATCTGTATCAATCTGATCCTGCGAGGATCTCTATCAAAATTTTAATTAGCTCTGATCGTCAGAGTATTTTCATTAAGATCCGTATCAATTCGGATCTTCAGACTCTCTCTAGAGATTCTGATCTTCAGAGAAATTTTATCGAAATCTTGATCAACACTGATCTTCCGAGGATCTCTACATAAAGTTAGATTGACTCTGATCGTTAGAGGATCCTTAAATGATCCCCATCAAATTTCTGATTAAATCCGATCGTCAGAAGATTTTCATCGAAATACTGACAAGCTTTCGAAGTCCAGAGAATCCCCATTTATGTTCCGATCAACTCCGATCGACACTCCGATCAACTCATTACGATCAGCTCTGATCTAAAAGTCCCACTCGAATGGGACATTTTATTCAACATATTCTAACCCTACCTTGTCTTATTGGCGACGGGATCGAGGTAGGAGCTTCTGTAGTATCCCTCCAGCTGGCGATTGAGATCGGCACTAAATGGCATGGTCAGCTCGTAGATCTCGCCAGCCACGAGCTGATCACAAGTGTGCATCACATAGAAATCATGGATAGAATTCACCTCAGTGGAGGAGATGCAGTTCTTTTTGTCGGCACTCGAAGTGTCCTTGAGGGTGATGTGTGACTCGTCAATGGTGAGATTCTTGGCATGCAGTGTGATGTTCTTGGTGTTCTCCAGCACTTCAAACAGAATTTTAACGCTGCCCTCAAAACGCAAGTTTTCGGGATTATCCAAATGTGTCAGAATACGCAAGTTGTATTTCTGTGGACGCAGCGCAGTTGGCAGACGATAGTAGCTATAGCTGGAACTGGAACTGGCCAAAGTCTGACCGACCAGCATGACGCTGGCCAAGAGCAACAGAAGCAGCCTCATGTTAACCGCCTGCGGAGAGTTAAAAGAAAAATAGAAAAATAATAAATCAAAAAAAAGAAAAGAGAACAATACACAAATCATTGAGTGATTAAATAAATCACTTGTTCAATTAATATTTAATTGTGTTTCATAAAACAAACCAAACGGAACGCAATCAGTGCACAATTGCCACTTGTTGTTAACTGTTTTTTTATTGGCTTAATGCAAATTCGGTGTTTGACTTTCGGTCGCACACGTATTAAGGTCTCGGCCAATGAAACTCGACTTGACTTGATGTTTTTATACTTGTTTATTATTTAACATTGTTATTCTTAGTAGTTATACGCTTCGACAGCTCGTAAATAACCCAAAAAAATAATAAAAAAAACCGTAGACTTTAAATCACGTGCGTGGCATACAGAAAAAAAAAATCAAAGCTCAAACACAGCTGATCTTTAGTATCTACAAGTCAAAGCGGTTGCATCTGGATCGGGCAATGTCAACATGGGTAAATTGGGAAGCTTGAAAATTGCAGTCGCAGCACGTTCGATGCATCAAGTCTCTGTTTTTATTTTGAGACTGCGTAAGAGTTGAAGAACAACTGGATATTCCAGCTGCGTACTCCTAACTCGTTTTCCACTCTCAGTTCTACTTACATATATGTATGTATCTGAGTGTCTGAATATGTATTTATGTATTTATTTATGCGAAAGTCATTGCCTGTAGCGTGTGGCAAACGTGATTGGGATGGTTGCGGGTGCGGCCAATGAACTCTTTCTTGGATTACCATATTATATTCCCACTCCAATTCCAAATCCGATTTATGCATTGAGAGCAGGCTAAAGTTTCGATTCGAAAGTATCAAATTCATAGAAGATACATATTTGAATCTATGCTTAATTAATTTAAACTTTCATTACGGAAATGTTTAGTTAGTATCAAATTTAAATTGAATATTGCGGTTGAATGCACTGATTCCAACTATTTGTAGTGTTACTTAAGCACATGACATTGACTTTTCAATTGAATTCAACTCAACTCAGCTCTGTCTTTCATATATATTTCTCCTCTATCTACTTAATTGATTTGCGCGTCTATGAATTTCTTTTTGTTGTACCCTCTATTATTTGAGATGGTACAGAAAGAGTATGACTACTGTGTAAAAATGAGTGTAATACAAATAAACAGACTTTTCAAAATGTAGATACTTTGTCAATTTTTTATATTGGTTTTCTTATGTCTGATTGAACAACCCAAATACATTTAGTTAAGTAATTGTACCAAAAAAAAATTTATTTATTTACATTTAAAAAAAAAAGAACCAATTTTAATCCATGGACAGATTTCAAAACTATAAAATCTATAGATAGTTATTACGGTCGATCTGTTAATCTACTAGATTATCTTAGAAAAGTATTTTTAATTGTTCGCATATCCATTTAAATAATGAAAATTTGTGATAGATACTGAAGTAAACTTTTTCGACACGAATTACTTAGACAATTTAAAAGATAAGTGCCTGCAAACTAAGTATCTTGCAGTCAAGTATACTCGATTTTATGATTTATTAAAAGTATATGAAATTCCAATAATTAAATGCAAAATATGAGAAAAAATGTGATTTAAAAATGGGAAAAAAAACCCAAAGTATCTGTTAGTCCAGCACCCTCAAATAAAGCACTTTACTTTTGTATAAATATTAAACAATAAACAGTATAAATAATTACTGCACTCATAGCTCAATTGCTCTGATCATACTCAATTTACAGAGAATAGATATCAAATTCTCTCGTTTCCAGGGCGTTTTACAAAATTGCAATGGGCAAACACATAATTAATAATCAGTGCAACTATTGTGTATACAAAAAAAATCCCTTGGGATATTTTATATAACTTGGGAAACTTTGTATGTCGATTTATTGACTCAACGGACACTTATCAACTTTGTTTATGCGGCATTTTGATGTATTTGCTAATTTGTTTAACAATTTGAAGTACACACATTTTAAATTATTTGCTTTTGGCTTTTAAGAACGCCATTAATCTTATTATTGTAACTGTTATTTATCTTTAAATTCTGTTGCCCGAAAAATTGAAGTATTTGCAAATTATTTGGTAACTTTGTAAAAGATTTAGCACATTTCTCGGAGCACCGATAGAGTAACATCAAAGGGCAGTAGCCACTTGACCAGTTTTGTTATTGTTGGAGAGACACTAACCGAACCGTTAAGAGCAGCAGCCACAATTATCCAATAAATTGTCCAAGACGACAGCGAATGCGAGCCGTACGATGGTCGGCGGCAATCTAAAGATTTTGTGAGCGCAGCGCTTTTATCTTATAGGCGCAGCGTTGCACGCACACAACGGAAAGATACAAATACATAGATAGAGATACACGCAGCAGCATTGAAACGAACGGCGACGGCGGCGACGGCTTAAACGAGTGCGATTCGTGCTTCGGCGTCGGCGCAGTTAGAGCTTTTGAAGAACCTCGAAGCGAAAGGGAGAGAGTGAGACAGAGAGAGAGCGAGTTTATGTCTAGAATCTAGACATTTGTTTGTATTTGTAACGCACGCAGCGGGTAGCAAGCTGTTGGTTGCAGTGTATTATAGCAGGGCTTACGCGGCGTATGCGCAATTTAGAATTTGATTGCACAGACACAGTTACCACATACTACATGCGACTTGCCACATGCCACATGCGACATGGTGGCTTGTTGTTGACAACGCCAACGTGTTTTTGACCTTAATTGCGCTGATTAACCCGTTTCCGCAGCACTTGAGCCAATGGGCCAAGAGGCCCACCCTCTTAGCCGTTGGCCAGACAGATAAGAGGACACAATCGCACACATTTTGGGCGCCCAGCTGCTGTGAATATTTTGCTGTTGTCTTTGCACATTGCACAGCGGTGTCCACACGGCATTCGCTGTCACTGTAAGTCTGTGGCATAATAAAGTAGAAAATTATAATATTGTCACCCTTTTTTTTGTGGAAATGAAGAAGGAAACATCCAACATTACCATAAACTTAATGCAAGTTTCTGGCACTTTAAATTTCCCAAGCTCCTGCTTTAATGTTTTGCTTTGTTTGGGGGCGGTATTTGAATAAGCAAAACTTAAGCCTTGCGGTAATTGCCACAAATACTAATTGCACGATTTGCGTTTATCTGTTGACAGTGGGAATTAAGTTAATGGTTGCCGGCTAAGTGGCAGCTTAGTGTCCGCAAATTGCCATTAATATAACTCCCCCAACACGAAGCAACTGTTGATATATATTGAATTGGGCAACATGTCGTATGCGTAATAAAATCAACGCCATTATTGCATTTAGCATTTAATGACCCAATAACACATAAATCAATGCAAGACTTATTAATAGTGGTGTTCTTAAAAGGTCAGATGTCAAAATTACACTCTTTCTGGTTCAAAACAGACATAGTAGCATTTAAAAATCGTGTTTTTCTTTTAAACAATTTGTTTTTAAATATTCTTTTCTTAAGGTCATCGCGCCATCTATTGTACATTTCTGAGGACTTTAAATATACACTTAGTGTAGACATTAACCCTATTAAGCCAAGACACAAATTTAATAATAAACAGAAAATGTTATTTAACAGTGCTCTGTTAGCTTAGCAATGTCACTCACCAAAGTGGCGTCATCTGTTGACAGCAAAACTGTCTGGCATAGTGGCTAAATTGGCGCCAAATTTAAAGGCTTTCTAAAAAAATACTACAAAAATGAATTTAAAATAATTGAGAAACAATTTCAAAATAACATCACCCTTTTTTTTGTCCGAAGGTAGCAGGCGCGCAGAAAACAATAGCAAGATACCAAAAAACGTAGCAGTAGCGATAGAGGGCGCTTTCCTGCACACTGCTATTGGCTAGATTTGGTGTTTAATTTCCGTTTGTTTTCTGACATGGTGTTTTTAGCTATTTTCCCGCTAGATCTAGTGGGTTGCAATTGGCAAATGCGGGATAAATTGTAAAATAGTTGGAAAATAGCTAAATTGGCAACACACACATGTGTGTGTGTGAGTGAAGCTCGCTCTTCTTCTTTACGAACGAAATGTGCGCGGACGAGAGAAAAACAAAACATTTCTCAGAGAACGCATGTTGTAAACAATTGTGGCAAGTGAAAGAAATTAAATCCGACTTTGTGTAACAAATGCAACGAATATAAATGAATTTAAATAATTAATTGGTAGTTACCAAACAAATCGGTGCAATATTTTCAATTTGAAAGTGACTTTTTTCAAAGAATTCAAAGAAAATATGAGAAACAAAAAAAGATAGAAATTCGAGAAAAATGCAACAAAAATTCTGTTAAAATTTTCAATATTTTTAATTTTACCAACCAATTAAAATGCATTAAATTTCAGTTCAGTGTTGTTATTTATATTTAAAATTTACGCCTTTGTTCAATAATATTGCCTTTTTTGATGCAAAAATAAGCTTTGCTTAAAATAATCATTACATAATGAATTTGTTGTTTTTCCTTTCTTAGGGTAGTCAAGGGAGAGGGGGTAAATGTGGTTTAATTATATAAAAATAAACAAATAATAAGCGTAAATTGGACCTATCAGAAGTTTTCAACTTTCAACTCTTACATAACTATAGTTATCATTTAAATGTGTGTGTTTTTGTATTTATGTGTATGTGGATGATGATTGTGCGATTTGTGTTTTTTTTTTAGTTTTAGCCATTTGTTTTTCTTCTTATCAACTAGGTGTAAGGTCTGTAATCGGAGGGGTCTTAAAATTTTATGACATTAACTTTTTCGTTTAGATTATAATGCACATTTTTGTTACGTTAAAATTCGATTTAAATCTCTAAATAAATTGAACTAAATCAAAAAATTTCATAAAAACAATAATAAATTGACCAAATAACTAATAAAAATACATAAAATCTTGTTCTTGTTCTGCAAATGTACAATTGTCTCTGTGTGTGTTGCTGTTGTCTGAGTGTGGGTGTGTGTGTGTATGGGAGGGTGTTGTCCTTAGAATTTAAACTTAAAAGCTATGAAATTAACAAACGAAAATCAACAAAATCAACTTAAAATGTTTAAATGAAATAAATATGCAGTTTTTGTGTCTTGTTATTTTTTAGCTATTTACAAATTTATCGAGTGCCAACCCAATAAATATTTACAGCATCAGTCGGGAGCGTGATTTCTTGAACCGACCCGTGGTGCCGCCGAGGCCATCGCCGTTCCAGGACTTGGATTTGGCGCGAAAATGACGATACGCCTCATTGTAGGCCGGCTCCAACATGGGTCTGTACGCGCTCGGCAGGCACATCTCGGACTGTGTCTCATAGAACTCTTTGTAGCCATTATGCAGTAGATATATTTCGGGATAATGCAGGGCCGGATACGCGTTTGTGTTGCGCTCACGGTCCAGATTGCGTAGAAAACGTGACATTTTTGGGCCACGCTCCGAGGAGAATTCACAGTGAAAGATGATAATGTTGCGCTTGTTGCCGGCATCGGCGTTTTGCTGCTGCTGCAGCTCAGTCTGCTGCGCGGATAGGAATTCCTCGAGTATCTGGTCGTGTGTGTACAGATTCTTGGCACCCTTAATGTGTCCGCCCTCGAATTCGTACGGATAGCGGCAATCGATGATACGATAGCTGGCAACCTGCTGATCGAACTCGCCTCTCAGCAGTCGGGCCACCGTATCACTGGAGATTGACTTGAGATCCCTGTGGCGACCCTCCATAAGCGGCAGGGCGTAAGTCTTGCTAAAGTCACCAATCAGCTCCGGCTCGTTGCGGTTCTCGGAGCGTGCCAGCGCCGACATGATCTCTGCATCGTTCAGAGACATGCATTTGCGCAGTGGTGGCGCATGGCTGCTGACGCTGGAGCTGATGCTGATGGTGGATGTGGGATGTGCGGGTGTGGGTGTTGGGCAATTCTCCTTTTCGACGCAACGGTGTCGCTTGCTCTGGATGGGCGAGCAGCTGGTCGATGCGGGTGGGTCAGGACGCTTGAAGCAGTCCCGAGCAGTCTCTGGCGTCTTTGGTTGCTGTTGTTGTTGTGTTTGTGCAAGCTGATTGCTATTTGTATCTGTCATACTAAGGCAGCGTCGCACCGACGGACGTCGCATCATCATGGTCAGGTTAACGGGCGACTTGGGTGTCACCTTAATTTGACCACTGATCAGCGAGTTGAGGCCGGTGGGAAAGGCGAGCTGCTGCTGCTGGATGCCGGCGAACGACTCCATTTCAAACAACTCCATGTACTCATCATCCATGGAGGACTCCATGGAGCCAGTCGACGATAGGCTGTTGAAAACCCGAAAGCTGCGAGCTGGCGTCTCCGAACTCGTCATTGTTGTTGTTGTCGCTGTTGTTGTTGTCGACGGCAGCATTTTCGTTTGTCGCACAATCTGGAAGCGCTGTGGCGAGCCCTCCGGCGAGAGTAGACCGAGCAGTTCTGGGCTAACGGCCCGTTGTTGGGGCAGCGCCAGTGCATCGTCATCATAGAACGAAAGCTCCTCCTCAGCATCCATGGCCATGACGTCACTGTTGGTGCAAGCCAACGAGCGTCGCACGCTGCGGCTCGAACTGTTTTTGTTATTGAGGCTGCTGACATTGCTGCTGAGAGAAGGAGAGAGAGAGGGAAAGAGAGTGGATTAGTCAACTGTTCGTCTTCCTGCTGGTTGTGCTGCTGCCTAAACTGAAGTGCGGGTCATTAAACCCGCAGCTAAAAATATATGCGGTGGTGGCGACGGCGGCGCTGGTGGTGTAAAAGGCAACAACAACAATAACAATAACAAGAAGAAGCAACGAGGGGTTGCTCAGCACAATTCCAGTTGCCGATCTTGTTATTGTTGTTGTTGTTGTCCCTCTCTTGTATGTAATTTTTGTAAATTGGGAATTTGAAATTAGAAATGGAAAAACTTGCACTGTGCCGTCTGCTTCTATCTCTCTCTCTGTCTGTCTTTTGCGGTACTTTAAGCGGAATTCCCCTTTTGCACGTTCTGCTCGAACTGTTTTCGTTTTTATTGCATCTGCACTTTGTCCACTTTTGGGTCACGCAAGGCAGCGAAGACGCCAACGACAACGTCGACCGCAACAGCGACGCAACGTCAGCGGCGACTCATCAGAATCGCAAAAGAACAACAACACAAAAAGTGACTGACTGCGGTTGCAATCAAACGACTATGTATATATTTTTTTTCCTGTTATTTTGTTGGAGCTGCGCGAGCTTCGCGGAAGCCGGTTTAATGAATGAAAAACCAGCAACAACACGAACAATAACAACAACAACAGCTGAGCGCCACAAAGCCGAAAAAACGTGTCGTTCGCTCGTGTGGAGCGTGCAAAAAAAACAACGACAAAAAACTCTTACTTTTGTTCAACAGTAAAGCAAGCAGCGCAGTCGACGTTGTGCGGCTTCTTTGCTGCTTTGCCGTTCCGTTGTTCACAGTTGCTTTTGTGTAGGTTATTGTTGTTGCTGTTGCTTTTGTTGTTGCTGTTCAAGTTCAAGCGCCGATTCTTTTTAACAAACTTTACTTGCACTTTTACTTCATTATTATTCTGCTAATGTACTCATATTGCTTCTATCTAACTAATTATCTATTTTCTTCACATATTTTTAAGTGTTCTTTCTTATTATCTTGTTAATTACCTGATATTGCAATCCATGGTGCAGTTGTTCTCTTCGGCAATTGTTTCCCACAGCATTTTGTTGTAGTTTTGTTTTTAATTTTTTGCTTCAAATGTTCCAAATAAACTATTTGCTATTTTCAGAATAATTCCCACTGAATGTTTTGCTTTGGAAAATTGCTAAAACACAATTTCCGCACTTTTTTGCTTAAACACGCACATTTACGGTTAATTTAAGTTCGTATCGTTTTCGATTTCAGCAACTTTGTAGTGTGTAGTCCTTTGTGGAGTTTGTTGTTGCATTTGTTGTTGATTTGTTAAATATTTAAATGTTGTTAATAACTAATATTGCATTTTTGTTGCATACATATGTGTTTTGAGAGTTGTCGCATTAATGTGTCCGTTTTAACATTGTTGTTTGCAGTTGGTTGGTGCATTTACTTTGTGAGTTCTTTGTGTGCTGCGTTTTGTATTATTACTTTATCCAATCGTTTCAACACACACACAAATTCACTGCACTGCCGTACGAAGGCAGCTCGAGGCGCAGATGTTGACACGACGACGAACAGAAAACAAATGTAGTTCTCGATCCGAGCGCAGCTGGTTTTAAAGAGCAGCTCGGTCGGTCGCGTTGCTGCAACCCCCGCTGCCGACGTTCCGCTGTCGACGTCGCTGCTCTTTTGTGTGAGTAGCACAACGAATAACGGAGTGACGGCAGGAGCAGAAGTAGAAGCAGGAGCGCAAGAAGGAGCGAGAGCAGGAGAGCGGGAGCTACATATTGCATTTATTGTACATTTTTCCATTTCCCATATCCCTATCCCTATCCCAATAGCATGGCAAAGTGGGAAAGAATAAATCGGAAAATGGAAAACTATGTAGTTGGAGCGATCAGGACCAGTGCCAGAGCAACAGGTAGCTCAGCAAATTTCCCCTACACGTCGAGATGCGCGACCAGAGCACTATTGAAGGCAACAATTTTGGCGCGCGAGCTTTTATAGCGCGAAGCGCGTCGTTGCCGACGCTGAGCGCCAAACCGATAGCCGAGTGGGCCCCGATTGGGGCCGAGTGGCGATTTGTGGAGCCGAAGCCGAAGAAGCAGGCAACAAGCAAAAACACATGTGATTTACGTTGCAACAGAATGGCTGGGACAGAGCCTGGAGCCGCCTCAGCCTGCGTCTTCGTCTTCGGGCATCGTGCAAATCTTTAAGTAGAATTCAAGACGTAGACGGCGATGGCAATGGCATGGGCATCGGTTGTGCGGCATCGATTGTGTCGTTCGCAGGTAATAATGTGAGATCCACGCATTCCGCGACGCCTGCCCGCCCGTTCTCCCCCTTTACCCAAACGTGCAGACCATCAGCAGGTAGTCGTAGTGCCAGGTCCCAGCCATATGATCGATACTGCTCCGGGGGAGGTGGAGTGGGGCGTGTCTCTTTTGTGTTTTGCAGACGTAGACGCCAATGTCGTTAAATGAGCAGAGCTCCATGTCTGCTGTGTGTGTGTGTGAATGTGTGTGGGCAGTCGCGGCAAAGTTAAAGCAAAAATCGCATTACATATGTATATATGTATGTACAGCTGCGCTCATGGAAATAGGAGTGCAGATGACCTGCACCTTTAAGATCGATTAATCCTACTATAGAGACCATTATGGGACAACAACTTTTTATATTGGTTAAATCTAATTATTTTCTCATAACTTACCATCTTTTTTTTTTTAATTTTGTTAACATTTTTTAAAATTTGTTGTATAATAAAAAAATATTGCTAAACTGTGCCGCTCACTGAAATAGGAGTGTTAACAAAAAAAATTAAAAAATCGAACATAACTCATTAATTAACTTAATTATACAATAGAACATTTTGGTTATGCCCTAACACTTGGTTATATATCCTTTATTGGCTATTCCAGCCTCGCATCTAAGTAGCATGGAGTCGCCCAAGTCCTGCCAACGCTTGAGCGGAATTTTCGACCTTTTATCTTCAACAACTTGCCAAACCTGCGACATAGAAGACCCGAATCGTTTTGAGACATTACATCTGATGTCCCCCTATAAGTTTCAAGTGGGAAACAAAACCGATACCATGCTTGAACTGGCCAATATCAAAATGGCGTAATATTCTTTGGACAGATGAGTCCAAATGATCTTATTTGGTGGAATAGACTCTAGGCAGCTTGTCAGTTGACCACCAATACGGAGAATCTTCCAAATCATAGGGCCAAGAGTGTTAGGTACGGTGGCCAGCTCACACATGGTATCGGTTTTGTTTTCGTATAGCAGTATGGGCTCAATACATATGATCGTGGGGATTATGGACCAAAATTGGTACGTCAATATATTGAGGAATGTTATGCTGCCATAAGCCAGTTGGAATATGTCCTTAAACTGGACATTCCAGCAGGATAGCGATCCAAATCCACCAGCAAACCGGCCGAAAACCGGGCTTGCCAGGAAAGGATCGACCCAATGCCGTGGCCAGCACAGTCCCCGGACCCAAACCCCACTTGAAACTTATAGGGGGACATCAGATGTAATGTCTCAAAACGATTCGGGTCTTCTATGTCGCAGGTTTGGCAGGTTGTTGAAGATAAAAGGTCGAAAATTCCGCTCAAGCGTTGGCAGGACTTGGGCGACTCCATGCTACTTAGATGCGAGGTTGGAATAGCCAATAAAGGATATATAACCAAGTGTTAGGGCATAACCAAAATGTTCTATTGTATAATTAAGTTAATTAATGAGTTATGTTCGATTTTTTAATTTTTTTTGTTAACACTCCTATTTCAGTGAGCGGCACAGTTTAGCAATATTTTTTTATTATACAACAAATTTTAAAAAATGTTAACAAAATTAAAAAAAAAAGATGGTAAGTTATGAGAAAATAATTAGATTTAACCAATATAAAAAGTTGTTGTCCCATAATGGTCTCTATAGTAGGATTAATCGATCTTAAAGGTGCAGGTCATCTGCACTCCTATTTTCATGAGCGCAACTGTATGTATATATGTACAAACAAATATGTATGTAAGCAGTGTGCAGACCCTGCGGGAGTCGTGTCCGTGCTTAGCAGGGGGAGCAGAGGGGGCACCCATGGGTACAACAGTGTCAGGCAAGTGATGTTGTTGTATGCATGTAAGGAGTTTGTGGATACATCAACAGGCAAATCCATGAGATGCAATACTGTTCAACAACGGGGAGCAACAGTGGACAAGGAATACTGCAAAACATCATTTACGTACACACAGTTAGTCAAGAAATTGATTTGACAAATTAATTAATTGCCGTTAAAATATTCCAAAAATAACTTTTTACAAAATTAGACTATTTAAAAATAAAAATCATATAAAAATGTTTTTGCTTTATCAAAATAATTACTTGACATATTGTGAAGTATATGCAAAAATATATATGTATATATTATGTATGTACTTATATAAATGTACATACGCTTATACAATCATACATACCGGGAATCATATGGTAAAGCAAATGATATTCACCAGAGTTGCCAGCCGCTGCCGAATGCTCTCAAAGCTACATAAATGAGCTACGGTTTCATTCTCTTGAATCGGTTTTGTGCTTTTGTGCTGCTGCAGGAAGAGGATCATCTTTTGGAAAGAATAAACACCAACTAAAAAGGACGCAGAAATCATAAAGTGGTTTTGAACAAGTTAAAAAAAAAACATGCGGAGAATCAAGAAAGCTAAAATCTCATTCATAGTGAGACACAGTGCGACGAACACACGTTGTTTGCTGATGAAAATTATATTGAATGTACAAACGTACATATGTATATTTAAAAATTGATAAGAATTTGCCAAAAATGTTTATTTATTTATGTTATTATTTCTTAGCAAATATTTTATCAATGATCATTTGTCCATAAATGGTCGATTGTCCATTTTTAATTGACATTCAAATGCAATTGATAGCTTACCACGGTGCGGCGACACAGAAGAAGACGGAGCGCAAAAAGGGCAAACTGAGAAATCAAAAATGTATGCAAAAACACACACACACACACTCACTCTTATGAGAGGAGCGAATTTGATTGCGAGCAAAGAATAGGCTGCACACTAATACAAGCATAGACTACGAAATTGCAGCAACAACGTGATTGAGAATGGGACACAACAATAGCAGCAGCGGGAGCAGCAAGCGCAAATAAACTTAAAAAAAAGGAATGAACGTGGAGAACTAAATTGTAAATCGAAATTCCAAGAAGTGAGGTCTGAGATTCGGTTTTTAAGCGCCTGACGTCGCGATGGCAGCGGTGTACAAAAAAAAAGTGTGCAAAAAGTTGTATAAAAAGCGTTTGAGATACTTTTACGCGCGCGCGCGAAAGCCAATAGGCAAGGGGCGTAGCGGGCTGAAGAAACGTCTGATTGTGAGCTGTGTGTGTGTGTGTGGCACTTAGGGCGGTGTTGGGCAAGATGTGCATACAAAGGTATCGCATAGCGACGTCGGAGACGAGACGTGCAATTAGTGTGCAATGAAACACACACACACAACAATTTGATGGATAGCTAAGTTATGAGCATTTAATACATTTGCATATCGCCGGAACATACGCATGCACATACAAATACATTCAAATACATACGAACGACGCCCCCATGGTAGCCACAGTAATCGAAATTTGAATTGGAGATTGACAAAGGTGTTGACAGGCCTGGAATCGAAGGTATTTGAACTTCGGTCAGAATTTAGGCCGACCGGACTCCACATAAGAACTTAAAGAAGGGGAAATTAAACAACGTACATATGTACTAATGTACATAACAGAAAAAGAACGTGGAATAGACAAATACTGATCAGAAAGAATGCCCACACACAAGCACACAGGACAAACAGTTAGAAAAGGATGGGAATGCCTTTGCAGCGGGGAATGACCCTCGGTCCCGTTTTAGTTCTCGTACGCTCAATCCTGTTCCTTTCGGCTTGCCTGCTCTCGCACATACATACATATGTTCAATCAGCTGATCGAAGGGGCCGAAGGACATGCACATAGCAGAGAACGAATTAGTCCTGCTGTTCTGTGGTATGTGTGTGTCACGAGCAGAGGGAACAGCAACGGGAACGGGAACGAGAACAACGCGCGCGCAAATTCCTCAACACGAGTCCAACAGCAAGACGCCTGTGTGTGTGTGTTCGTTAAGACGAAGCAGGGGGGAAAGTCGTAGCGGGCGCTGAGATTTCTTGCAGTCGAAGATGTGCATTGAGATGGCAGCGCTGAGAGCCAGAGCAAAGAAGTATGTAGGTGAAGAGCATGGGCTCGGAATGAGTGTGCAAAGAGGAATTGCGTTTAGGTTTTTGCGCCAAAATCAGTGTCGTTGTATATGTAAGTCAGTGTGAGCGCTCGTGTATGTGAGTGTGTGCAGGACTCGTCTGGAGGCAGCACTTATACATACATATTATGTACATACATATGTATGCATGCCTGTCTGCGAGCCTGTTTATCTTCCACCTCGCTGTTTTTGTTGTTGTTGCTGTGATTTCTTGCAGTCTTTGTCGCTCCTCTGATTATGTGTATTGTTGTTGTTATTATTTTTTTTAAATGTTCCTGCTTGCCGTTTGTCTTTTTGCCTTCGCTTTAACCAACACAGAGTTTTGTTGTTGCTATTTTTGTTTCCTTTGCAGTACGTCTCACTCTGCTCGCTGGTCTCCTTGCTTGCCTACAAACTGATTGTGAGAAATATTCTTGTTGTTACTTGACTTTCCGCTGTGCTGTGCGTGCCCATACCAACGTTCCTTCAGCTCTGTCCAATGGTCAGCGATCCCACAGTCACAATTCTGGCGTGGCGGTCCCAGTTGTCCCACCGCTGCCCACTTTGATGATTTTTATGATTGTGCCCAGCTCCACATTCACACTAATTGATTCTCTGCATAAATTTTATTTAAAGCTTTAATAAATGTCAAAATAAGCAATTCATTTCGATGTTAGAGAACGCATTCATTCACATACACACTGACAAGCATTCACCAAATGAAGCTTTCTCCACAGCAATCAATTGCCGGGTTCAGAGTTTAAATGTGCTTCAAAAAAAAGCGCCCCAATGGCAGCAATTGGACACAGAGAACTCACAGATCTTGAGTCACGTGGCAAAGGCTGCATATTCATTGTGGGAGGTGGAATCGTCTGTATTATAAAGGGATTTTATTTGATTTTAAATATTTGTACACTCTTTTGTATTTGATTTCCATGTGAGTTTAAAAAAATACTAAACTTTCGCGATAGTTTAATACCAATTGTTAGTGACGATGTGATACAAATCGATACTTCGATACTATTGAACGAGACTTCAAAGTTTTGGTTGCACTTGCAAATATATTTCTTGTTTTTATTTATAGTAAGCGATTCTATTTTGAGCTGGCTTTTGCTGGCTTATGTTCCACACCGGAAACAACACCTGAAATTCTTTGAGTCGCTCGATTCCTGCACATTTATTTGCATTAAAGGTCCCCCATGTGCTGTAATACTAAAATAGACCTGGTGCTTGGTTCCCATTGTTATGATTACTTCTAACGGTCGCGACTCTCGCTCTGCTGATAAGTTGAGCTCAAGCTTCCCGGGCTCCAACGACATTTCTTTGATTGTTTGCAGAGCTCTAAACAAATAGGCGTATGTACATGTATGAATGCCGGTTATATGAGTGAGCATATAGTGAGTATATATCGCTTGTTTAAGTGTATGCGTGAGGAATGATATGGCAGCCTCAGGAAGTACTAATCAACATTGCTCGCCCCGCTCAGCATAACAACAAAAGTTGGCATTGTATGTGGGTAAACAGCAGTAACAACTTAAAGTTGGTTGGCGGCAGAGTGTGCTGAGGTGTGCGGGGGAGTAGGCTGAATGTTGTTGTTGCTGCTGCTGCTGCTTAATGAGCGAACAATGTTCTTGACATGCTTAGATATTTTTTATATGTCGCGCAAAATTCGCGCGCATTTCGATTCAATTTCTGATATGCTTGGCATATTAGAGAGTCATAATTGTTGGGGATTCTAGGTCATAGGCGGAGAAGCGATAAGGCAAAGGCAAGGCAGTCTGTGGCATACTGACATTTGGCTCATCTGCTTGCCACATTGCATTCCACTTGAGTTTCCCATGCTCACCCCCCTCTGATTTGCCATAGATACTTTGAATGTATAGTATGTAGCAACAATTAGTTTGTGTTTTGCTTGCAATTTTCTATATAATTAGAATAGTAGCAGCAGGTTTTGCATTGTACCAACTCAAGTGGTTGGCCATTTGAAAGGACATTCGCCTTGTGATCGGCACACGGCTACTCGATGGTTTTAATTGTGTTGCTGTTTTGTTTTTGCAAACAATTTGGGTCACAATGTGCTTCAAAACAAGTGTCGACAATGAAACAGTCGGTTGGTAATATTGGTTCTCTTTTTGTCTTTTTGTTGGGTATGATTCCAAGTCAGGCAGTGCAAAATTGTTATTGTCACATGTTGCACAGCATTTTGGTTCCCACACAGCAGGCAATTTAAAATACTTATCTTCTTTTTCATGTTTTTGCCCGAATTCTCAAGTGTCTGGTGCTTCTTGTTGTTTTAATTTTTCGAGACCTTGTACCAGCATTAACTCTACTTGAAATCAATTTTAAAACAGTGTTATTAAGAACTTAATACACCCTAACATGCAGTGGTAAGGGCACCTGATTAACTGGAAAATAAAAAAATGTTATGTTATAAAATATTCCAAATATATACAATGTCATCCCCATCGGTTTATCAATATTATACATTCAAATTGCTTTTACCCAAGTCAAGATCAATGACTTTGGTCACTTTAGCATAGCTAAATCCGTGAATCTGTATAATAACACCCCTTGTTGCATTTACCCCTTGCTTACATGGTCAATGTTTATATTTATATTAATAACAG
The DNA here is from genome assembly GCA_037043405.1 of Drosophila subquinaria. Taxonomy (NCBI): domain Eukaryota; kingdom Metazoa; phylum Arthropoda; class Insecta; order Diptera; family Drosophilidae; genus Drosophila; species Drosophila subquinaria. The sequence goes on from JBAMBL010001802.1 coordinate 146,010, forward strand.
ACACGCGACTGACCCACGTACTGACCAATGGTCAGTTAATTTTTAGTAATGATCTTCTACCGTCTCGGAACAACCACAATATAAACTCTCATGCCAAATTTATAGATTGCCTTGGGAAATGTTCGTGAAATTAATCAAGGACAACCCGTCGATAACAATCCTTTCTCTCTCTCTTTCATAGATGTAGCCCCTTCAGGCACTGTGTACACACAGCATGTAATTAATTGATTAACATTCTTAAGGATAGCATTTCTTTGGATTGATGTTCCTTTTCCCGATCTTATCGCGTTACATTCGCTCAGCCTTCAACACATTCGAGAGAAGCGCAACCCTTTTTGTTATTTGCCTGTTTGCCGGACCAGATCTGAGACAATGAACATGGATAGTATGTCCGTTGACGGGGCACTTCATTCATGCATCTCTGGATCTGATTTTTTGGCCCAGCATCTAATGTGCTGATCTTCGTTTCTCTCTTATCTATCGCGTAGTTTGTTTCTTAGAACTTTGGACTTGACAGCGAACCATACATCTTTAATAAAAAACAACGCAATTTAGGCACTGCAATCAGTCAAATCAGTAAGCTTGGCTAAACCACACCGAGAGTGCACTTAAGAGCCACAGACTCGTAGATGTCCCAGATGTCCAGCAATTTTTCAATGTCTTACTGAATTACACAGCACATTAGATGATGCCTTCGATGGCTGATGTTGCATAATCCCAACAAATTTCCCATTTCCCATTCAGCCAACCAGCTGCCCAGTTTTGCACCCCTCGGCTTCGGAGTAATAAGCAAATTTCGCAGCATTCTCATTTTCCAAGACCGTTCCCAGACGGGATGGGAATCCTGCGCTTACCTTGAGGGGCCATTGAGGAAAAAGCAATTGCTTTGTTTTACTAACAACATCAAAGTTATGACAAGATTTTGTCTATCACGGCTCAAGCTGCCCCTTCTCCTTGTTCTCATCTTTGCCTCGGTCTCCGTCTCGGTCTTGGTGTCATCCAAAATCCTGCTTGGGAGGGTTAGGGATGCAACCGATCGACCTACCAACGGCTCGACCCACTGACAGACAGACTGACAGCAGAAGGCACAGTTGAACGTTGTCTTCAAATGCATAACGATTGAATTTCCAATTTAATCGCATATACAAATTTTATTTATGTGACATGGGTGCATTTTTGTAGCCGAGTTCAACCGTGGGATGAAACTTGGCAGGGATCTTTCTTTGGTAGCTTCAAGATCGCAAATGGTCCATGGCAATCTCTAAATGCTTTCACCTGGTTTCAATTTGCAATGAACAATAATAAATATCCGAATAAGGGAAACACGACATAAGTTCACTCATAAAGAACTTCTCTGGAACTTCTTTAGTCGGCATATTTTCACTAGTCGCGCCATTAAGAGATTACTACGATCTTAGCTAGAAGATCTACATATATTCTTTTCTTAACTCAGCTAAACGGCTTGCAATTGCACATTCAACACATTGTGGCAAAGACAAAGACATGTATTGAATTTCAGTCATAGGAACAATCATCGCTGACAAGTACATCTCAATGCGGCGATCCATCATCATCTCATCTCTGGCCATATGTGTGCAATATTAAGCTGCAATAACATTTGTTGGCCAAATGAAGTCATTGTCAGCAGTTGTCAACGCTGACACGCCCCGTTTTCTTTAGTGGGCGTTGGGACGATAACCAACTGGGGTTTGTTTTTAGTCCTACATGAAAATTCGACAAAATTCGAAAAATATATAATTCCCAAATTACCGGTAAAAATGGCTAAAACAAAAAAAAAAGTGGGAAAGTGCCAACAAAGAGTAAAAAGGCAAGGCGCACAGCGAGATTCTTGGCCTCCAACTCGACTCGGCGTGGCTCAAAAGGAGTGTTCACTGATCCAACCCATAATTAACTATTCAAACAATAGACATGCGAGCATACAAAAAGGATCAGCAATCAAATACTACGCACACAACAACTTGATGTTTCAAGTCACGTTTGCTGACACAAATCCTTCTTAGGAAAGGCAATATTTCCTAGTCATTGCCAGAGAAAGAGAGAGAGAGAGAGAGCACTGATCTTCATCTTCATCATCATCATCGGCGGAGGCCCGAGAGCTATATTGACAGTCCCTGCCCATGACCATGCATGGTAGTAGCCCGTGCATACCAAAGCAGATTGCGCAGATTTCCAAACTGTTAGAAACGAGACACAGAACAACAACAATAAAATCTACAACAACAACAATTATGAGTACGTGAGTTTATCTACCTATTGTTCGAGCTGCAACCTGTTCTGTGCATCGTGTAAGGTGTTGCTGTTTTTTTTTGTTCCTTTGCTTCTCCTCTCGATCACACCTATTCCAACTGCGCAGTGTACTCTGCGTATTCCGCTCTGGGCTCCGCTCCCAGCCTTGACAGCACTGGCTCATAATTCACTCACTGCAGGTTTGAATTTCTTAAAAATAACTTCGTTTGCATGGCATTTTTATTCGTATTTTCTCGGGGTATTTTTGTTGTTCTGTGTATCTGTCAGATACAAATTGTGGTATGCATATAACCGAGTACATATGTTTCTATGTATATATGTGTAGCTAGTTCACTGCTGCGCTTAAAGCCAGCAGCTAATTGCTGAGTGAGTGCTTCGAATATGTGATATATCATATTTAGCAAATAAAGAAAGAGAAGGACAGAGAGAATTGGCATTATCTTGATCTTTTCATTAAATATGGTTTTCAACTGAAACCTGACAAAATAATCGGTATATTGTACAGCAGAAATCTACGAAAAGATTAAAAATATAAATTTTATAATTTTTAAGGTATTCTAACCGATCTTAACTATCGTTTTTTTTTAACTTTTATAGGTATCCAGATACAAGAATCAGAAAAAGAATATTGTTTATATGGAATGGTACTACTATATAAAATACAATTTCTTAAATAACTCATATATTAAATATAAATATAATAATTCAAGAATTTTAAAGCTATTCTAACCAATCTAATCTATTTTTTCAGAATCAGAAATGTAAAATTACTGATATGGAATGGTATTACTTTTGAAAATACAATGGAACATTTCTCAAATAGCTCCTATACTTATGCAAATTGACGAATCCACCTAACGCCCCAAAATAGCATACGACAATACGACACAACATCCTAGATCCTTTCATATTTGGCACGTGTGCCGGATACAATTTTCATCAGTTCTCCAATACAAATGGAACGGAACGTTAGTGAAATCGAGGAGCACGTACGACGCGGCGCCCGCATTAAAACCATTTGAAATATTTATCCAAAATTGTTAATATACAGCGTTACAAAAGGACCTTTCAACTGTCGAAAGGATGCGATTGTATTTGCATTAACAGTGGCATTGTTATGCCGGCATAAGGATATCATCAAGCGTAGAGGCTTGTAGAGGGTGTGTGTGCGCATGAGTGTGTGTGAATGTGTGTGTGTGTGTCAGCAGATCCTTTTACAGTGAATGCGCGAAAGTGTGGCGCATGCGCACGTGCGCTTAGATCCTGCGCTTATAGAACAACGATTCGTATTCTGATTGTGATTGTGTTCAGGGGTGGATAAGCGCCCCTTTTGCGAGTGAAATGAAAACAAGTGGACGCCATTTCCGCAAATGGCTTAATTGCCGTGGCTGTTGTCCTGATCCTGGCCGTGCCAGTGTGGTGGTGTGTGCGCCCTCAGCCTGATGGCAAGTACAGTGCGCAACCAGCATAGAGAACTGCGCCCAGGATACACATACAACATACAAATATGCGCGTGTGAGAATCTAACGGCTGCGAGGACATTCAGAGGGTGGTGCTGGTGTAGTCTATGTGGTCTGGTGGTAGCTCTCCGGCTGGTGATTCACAGTTTTTGGGGTGGTTCAACCCCCAGGATATGGCACGGGCCCCTGTAAAGTTGTAACAGGCAGGTGCTGGTTGTTGGTGCTCATGCTGGTGGCCGACTTTGATTCGGTTTTAGGTTGATGATAGCACCGCAGTGAGCTCGAGTGATGCTGTCTACGGGTGCAGCTGCCTGTTTCAGTCAATGACCCGCTAGCTTAATCAATCCCTGCTTGATTACATGGGCGACATAAATCATAACGAGGCAGAGTGAGCGGCAGCTGCAAAAGCTTCAAGCCTCAGTCCAAACAAACTCGATATGCAGCTGAGATCAACTGTACTCCAGTCAATTCAGGAGCATTTGATGAAACCAAGGCGACAATAGGCAAATTTGTGCAACAGCACGGCAAGCGATTGACCGCATTGTCATTGTTGGACACACCGGGCCTGGGGCGGCACGAGACAGCCAAGACTGAATGTCCTGCCGGAGAAGAAATCATATAAATTACTAGCAAGACATTAGCTGCACATTATCCATAAAGCAAATGCGGCAATCATTGCGCAATGCTGTCGCTGTGCAAAATTGTAGAAAAATAAAATCAAGAAATCAACAATGCCTTGTCAACAAAGGACAATGGCAATGGCCAAGGAAAATCAGTTCAACACCGGGCCGAGTCGAGTCGAGTCGAGTCGAGACTCGGCGCACATCTTGTCCCGCTATTTTCAATGCGTCGTCCAATGTTTATGCCATTATTCTTCCGGCGCACAGCCATTGTCCTGCTGCAGGGCAACACTTACAGCAGCAGCAGCAGCATCGAGACTCCCTTTTCCTTTTTTCTTCCTTCTTCCGTTGTCGCAAATGCAATCATTGTAATCGATTTTGCACAATTTCCAATGCTCAAGACGTTCTTCTACTCTAGCTCTACTGATGTTGCTGCTGCTGATGTTGCTGATGTTGGTGTCTTAGGGGTTGTTGCTAGACGCCGCCACCGCCACCTGGTATACATTTTCATCCCCCTTCGCAGTGCAGCCAGGGCCACAGCTGATCATACCCCGAGCACTCATAGCTCGTGCCAAAGCGCGCGAGGTTTTCTTAAAGAAAACGTCGACTGCGACTGCGACAGCGACTGCGGCAGAAGTGTAACACCGTCAATGAACCTAGCAAATGCAGCAAATAATAATAATGAGCATTTACACCAGGGTCTGCGACTCTTCTGCCTAGACTGTTTAGCAGCCGGCACTCTCTTGCCGCCACCGCCACCGTCTCTGACTCTGACTCTGACACCTTCAACTTTTGCTTGGCACAAGCCAAAAAAAAAACTTCTAAACATCTGTCCCATATTTTGTGCCGTTTTAATGCGATACATTTGCCATCGTTGGACTGCAACGAAGACACTTGGGACTGGGGACTGGGGACCTGGGACTGAGGACTGGGGAACGACCTTATCGCGGGTTGACAAATTTGGTAAGTGCGCCAGGGGTCCAAATGTTGATTCTCCCCAATGCGATAATTGCTTACCAATGCAAAAGTACTCTGTTAGTTAATTAACTGACCTAGGCTAAGGGTTCTGTTGCCAACTGTAGCTCCCCATTAGCACAAAGGAACTCTAAATATACTCAATGGGGCAATTGGCTGATTGAACTTTTTGTTATTGTGACCTCACCTTAAGTTTAGCATAATTGACTTTAATTCGAAAATATGTTTAGCTCCTCTTCATAAATACTTAATGGGCACAAGGTGAAAATACTTGTGTCCATAACTTGGCTACATTTGGTATGTAAATGAAGGCCAACAAAGCTGAAAATGTCTGGATTATTAGGCAGTGTCAGACTTGAAGAAAAACAAGAATATAAATAAACATTCTTGATAAAGCGTAGGTCAATAAGTATTAAGCCAAAGTCAGCGGTTCTCCAATAGAATTTTGACAATTAAATAAAGAAAAAAATTTTAAAGTAATAAATTTAATTAATTTAAATTTATTTAACTACTGAAAAGAGGAAAAGTTAAGTCCGGGTTATGCAAGAAACTATAATTAAAACTATAATTTGTCGCAAGAATTGGAAAAATCAAAGAAAAACTCAATGAAAATTTTTAAGTGAAAATAATCTCTATAGTTTAATAAAAGACGATTAATAGTCTTTAAAGTTATTTATGGTATCAAATTAAATAGCAAATTTTTAGAACTGAAACAAAATTCAATATGCTTAAATTTATTTTCAAACATTTGTTGTAGAAATCTTGAGTAAATATTTTTCAGTTTTTTATTTACATATTGAAGTGCTAGATAACTCAGAGTAAGTTTTTTATAGGCCAGCTTATTGGGTATCTGTTGACATCTATCACCGATATCGACCCCCTTTTTATGAGTTACTAGGAATTATATGGCACATGCTAGGGAAGTTCAACGAACTGTTTGTTTTCATGTGCCTAACCTAAGACAGTAGCAAGGCAAGAAATAAGTGTCTGTGGCCCATATATGATAACTCGGGAATGTGTTCAGCCCCCACATTCAGCACGCTCTCTAACGGAACTCGAAATTCAACAGCCATATTAATAACATTGGGGTCATTGTCACGCCATCAGTTTCATTTATTTATATAGTACGTCTTGTAATATGTAGGCAACACTCATAAATGTCGGCAACTGTCTGGCACTCAGTCACTCTTGGGTGCAGTTTGCTGGAAACTGGAACTCCCTCTGAATAATGCACTCTGTGTGTGTTGTTGGTGTCTGGTCTAGTAGGTTGGTTGGTCGGTCTATCGATCGGGTGGTGATGGTGATGGTGGTGCTTTACACTAGTACATATACGAATTCCAAATCGAGTTCGAGTGCTAGGGAAAAAGTTGAACCCTCTTGTCGAATAAGCCAGCCAGTCTACCAGTCAGTCTGCCAAGCAGCTGGCGGCTCAGACTTGGAGAGTTTTTCCTGCTCTTTGCCACGTTTCATTAAATTTTTGCTTCATTTCAAATGCGATTGCATGCGCCTGTGTGTGTTTGTGTGTGTGTGTCTGCCAAGGAGGCGAGCAAGGAGCAAGGAGCAGGATTACTTTTGGGCGATCGAGGTGGCATATGCGTTTTCTTGGCGCGAGCTATGCGGCAAATGCACACGCAAGGAAACAACGAAGCGAAGAGCAAAAAAAAGGAAAAGAAGCAAGGACGTAAGGACATTTAAGTATACAAGGAAGCAGGCAAAAGCAAAAGCAAAAGGCATGAAACACACAGAACACAAACAGGGAGAATAATGGGAAGTTGGCTATGGGTAGCAACTAAATTGGGGTGACGATGACGTCCTCATCCTCCAGGAAGGTGGTGCCAGCAGCAGCAGCAGCAGGAGCAGCAGGAGCTGCTGTAGCAGCCGGTGGTGCTTTTTGCTGTAGAAATGCGCGCAAATGCAAAAATCTCAAAACCTCAAAACATACAAAAAAAAAAGCAACAAGAAAAGTGAAAAGCAGTCAAAAAGTGCAAGAAGTACTCAATAAAAGAACTTTGTGTGTGTGTTTTGTGAGCTTATGCACAAATAGTCTAGCAGTCTGATATGCACACACACACACACAACACACTCACACACACATGCAATCACACACACACACTCACACACACAACAAAACACACGCTATCAATAAATTTCAACACTCGGGCGCGTTTCCTTGTGGGGCAGCAACCTCAGTTTTGAGTCCCAGACGCTGCGACGAGGTCCTTGGTCCTTGCCACAATCGTTGTCGCCGCAGCTGCCGCTGCATTTCTTCCTTGCACTCTGCAAATAGTTGTTGCTTTTGCTACAGTAGAGAGTCAGACTGACTGACTGACTGACTGCAAGACGGGGCAAGACAAGAACTAGAAAATTATGAAGCTGCCGGCTGCACGCTGTCATTGATAATCTAGAGAGTCCTTGTGGCCCGTGCTACGAGTGCGAGTACAACATCATTTGTTACTTCCCTCGACTTTCTTTCTTTCTTCAGTTGGCGCGTTTTGGAGATTTATTTGCAGGGGCGTGTGTGGACATATTGTGACGTGTCACGCCCTGGAGATCCCAGAGTTACCATTGACCATCAATAGCAGCTAATTATTTTCGTATTTGCCATTGTTCATATTGATTCGCAAGCTGTTTTGGCCCAGTTGCCAACTAACTAGCTGCATTTGTTTTGGAGCAGACGGCACTACGAGGCGGGAGATCAATTAGTCCCTGTGCTGCGGTCTCTAAAGTCATCTGAATTAGTCAATAGCAGTGGAAAAGCCCTGCAGGTTAATGGCCAGATTAGTGCTTTATTGCATTTTCCAAAAATGTAACTCCATTGTCAGCCCCTAATAAGCTAGAGAAAGGCCGCCCGCCAACTTTCCAACACCTCCCATGGTATGGAAAACTTCAGAGTCGACTACAATTGAAATGCAAATATGCGTAAAACTTCAAACCAATTAACTGCTACCAAAGTAAGCAACTTAAAACGCCTTGCGGCCAAATTGCGATCACAACATGGGCCAATTTGAATGTGAAAGCCGGAAAGGCAGCTTTCACTACGGGATCCCTTAGGAACTTAGAGCACCATCTAAAATTCATGGCACACGCTTTGCATTCAGCGCCAACGAAACGGAAAATGCAAATACACACACAAGGAAAATGCAAATGCATAGAAAACTGAAAAGCTGGTGGAAATGCAAATGGGCTTAGCGCAAAAATCGAACTATCGAACTCGAACTCGAGGTACTCAAAAGGGTAACCCTTTAGCTCATTAGTGTGTTTATTGATCTACGGCAGGAGGCAATCAAATTCACATTTCGCAACATTAACATGACAATGCGATGCTGAATCGAAGACGACAAGGATGCGGCTGAGGTTGAGGATAAGGACGAGTTTTGGGCTTAAGAATGAGGCAGCGAAGCGTTGCTAACTGTTGCGGCGCAGTTTGCCAATCGTTCGATCGATCGATCGAACCTCGAACCCAATCGACCCTATCAATGCCCAAAAAAGAGTCGCGTTGGGCTGCCAGCTGAGAGCACAGCTGAAATTCGCAATGTAGCGCGCGCGCTAAAAAAATGCAATTAAATCCCCTGCTTATTTTTTACTTCCTATACTCGTTCCGATTCACGTACTTATTCATACAATCATACAAAATGCCCAAAGAGATTTGTAGCAAACGTCTTTGGTTTGACATATCCACATACCCTATTTCTTACCCTTTTTGAGGGGAACTCTGGCAGTGGCAAGGTTGAGTAAGGTAGGATAAGGTAACGTAACGTAAGGTAAGATAAAGTAAGGTAGGGTAAGGTAAGGTAGGGTAGGGTAAGGTAAGGTTGGGTAAGGTAAGGTAAGGTAAGGTAGGGTTTCCACTGCCAAGCAATGTGTCATGGGGTTTTGTTTGTGTTTTTTTGCAATTGATTTGCGGAGAAAGCATCGATTGTAGGGTAATTGTGCAAAAATTGGAAAAAGTCACAGGAGACCCTGTCAAAATGGGCGTGGTACGGCATCCTTGTGCAGTGCATAGAAATCAGGGGCGGAGATTCACATATGATAAACGCGTATTCGTAAATGTGCTCAGAAAGCAGCATTAATTTGACATGAATGGAACCAAAGGGCAACGCCCCATAAATGCATTTTCGACTTTTCCTTTGACGCTTGTGGAAAAGAGAAGCCCAATTGCCTAGAGAAAGTATCCCCTTTTCCTTTGGCACTTGTGGGAATGGGAAGTCAACCCAAATCAAAACCAATTGCCTAGTGAAAGTATCCCCTTTAGCTGGACAGTCGAGTTTCCCCGGCAAGGATTTGTCACACGATCACTCAAGCTCAAGACGATCCCCTAACTGATCTAATTTGTACTTCAACCATATCAGTGCGCTTCCACCAAACGCTCCCATGCCCAGTTCGAGCTCAAGAAATCCCACGACACAAAAAAAAAAAGGTGAAATTGTAACACTCTCCCTTCTCTTATACCCTATATACCCTATATGCGCATGCGCCCAAAAGCTGCGCAGCTGCTACATTCTTATCCTTCAGCTAGCTATTTATTTAATTACCAAATATTTATTGAACATACATTACGGTTAATGTTGAGTCGCTTTCCCATGTCCCTTCGCTCCTGCGAGGGGATCGCATCTTGAATGCGTCACAAATTTTGCAATTTGCTACACAGAAAAAAAAATCCGGGATATTTAGCCCGGATTCAATCCGAAACGATGTCAAAAGTGGGGTAATCTCGGATTTACTTAAACCAAGTATGAATACTTGATTTTATCAATCCCGAATTCAATCCTAAAATTCTTAAATTCAAGCTAAAAAAAAAATAATGATTTTTGTTACATTTAAACTTTTTTTTTAAATTTTTTTTTAAGATGTTTTTTTTTTTTTTAATTTTTATTTATTTTAATTGTTTTATTTTATTTTTAAATTTTTTTTTAATTTTCTTTCTTTTTTAATTTTTTTTTGTATTATTTTATATTTAAATTTTTTTTTTAAACTTTTTTTATTTATTGTTTTTTTTTTTAAACATTTTTTTTTATTATGAAGGGAATGTTTGATGCAATTGACTGCTGGAATCGAACCCAGGCTTTTTTCAAACAGGTCGGCGACTCTAACCACTGAGCCACCGAACCAGTTGAAATGAGAGAGGCCGAGAGAGAATCAAGTAGTTTTGGCTTATTTTCCCATTTTAATCCCGATATAGGCTTGATTGTTCAGTTTAATCCTGGAAACATACTTAAAAAATGCAGGCTTAAATTAAGTATTTTAGGCTTGATTTTAGAACGGCTTTTTTTTTTCTGTGTAGGAGCTACAGCAGAAGCAGCAACAAGGACAACAACAATGATGATGATGAAGATTTCGCATACCATTCACGTTTATATGCCACCCCGCCATAACTCAGCCTCAGCCTCAGCCTTTGCCTAAGATTAGGTAAACCTACGACAAGGCGAGTTGCTCAAGATTTTAGGGTGAACTGCATCCGCATTGATTTCCCATCGATTTTGCAAACTTGGCTTGGAACCTTCGCACCCTTCGCTGCCATTTGCCATTTTCCATTTGCCTTTCATTAAAAAATTTGGCACAACGCAGACAATTTTAATATTGATTGCGCTGCATTTTCTTGAATTTTACTGTACCTTGGCACATAATTTATTGCGTTTCTTGATTTTCATTTCGTTTTGCGTGCCTCGCAATTTAGAATTTGAATTTGAGGCGCTTGTTTTGCTTGAATAAGGCTTATAATGAGCTGTGCGGGGAGATGTTTGAGGGCTTGATGTGGGATTGAGTACAACAATCTTAAAGGTAGAATATATTATCAAAGCGAAAGAATCTTAAAAACAATCAATCTATTTCAATTTGGAATTCTTTATCTAAACTTCTGTACCCGCATAAGTATTTTTAGTATTTGTAAATACATATATATTTTTAAAATTTTTATATAAATAAAATATTTATTTCTCAACTTAAAATTTTATTTATAAAACGCATTAAAATAAATAAATATTCAAAGCTAAAAATGTCTTAAATTGAGTGTTATAAGCTGTTTTTATCCTCCAGGCATTTTAAAAAACCATTTGAATTTCCATTTAACAAAAAAAAGTCTCATTTTTTTTTCTTTCCTCAGAAAGACTTTTTGCTTTGTAACACGCTTTTGCCATCCAAATAAAGCATTTTGTTAAGCTAATTTTTATCCCATTGTGAACAAAACATTTTTAAACCCAACGATGGGTTTTCCTTGTCATTTTTCTTACATCACGTAAAGAAAGTGACGCCCCAGGCCTTGCCATTGATAGTCAGACAGCACAATGACAAAAAAAAAGCACATAAAAAACAGTCAAAATTATGTTATAAATTATAAGAAAAAAGGGTAAATTCATGTTGAAAATTTCAAGTGTTTTGTAATAAAGCGCAGTAGCTGCAAGCAGATGAAAAAACTCTTCAACCCTAAGATATCTAAAGAAAAAAAGGCAACAAAAAATTACAATGAATGTCAGAAAGGAGAAAAAATAGAAAAAAAGTTTGCTTTATTATTTGCTTGTTTTTCCAGCGCATTTTGTTGTTGTTGTTCTTTAATTGTGTTTTGTTGGTCTGTGCAACGTCATGATCATGATACCCCAAAGCAAGCACAACCCATCCGAAACCCAACCCAATCCAAATGAAAGCAAACCAAAATCCCAAAGTACAAATTGTTGTTGCCCGCGAATGCAACGAAGCGGCTGCAATTGAAAGAAAAACATTCACAAAAGCTAGAGAAAAGAGTTGAGAACTGCGAAGGACTTGAAATGCTGTGATTCCCTCACCTAACCTAACCTGGCACCGTCTGTCACTCACCCAGGCCACCCCTTGGCAGCGACGACACCCTGCGCTCCTGCCACAGTCACAGCCACAGTTACTGCCACTGCCTGAGTCTTGATATGATCGTCGTCGTCATCGTCGTCGTCCTCGCCAGAAATAGCACCATCAGCCGGCTGCCCGGCGCTGGCATTGAGTAGCTAAATAAACCAAAAGATTTCACACGCCGCTGCAAAAGGCGTCAGTTGCGTTTTTTTTCTCCATCTCCTTCTTCTTTTTTTCTGTCGTTTTTTTTTGGTGCCCTCTTGCTGTCACCCCTGGCCTGCTGGGAGGGTCGTCGGCATCGTCTTCGAGATGACGATGATGATGGTGATGGTGATGGTAACGTTGCATTTTTTACTTGACGCCTTGGTACAAAGCTGCATAATAATTAACCGATACCCTTATCAGGCGCTACGAAGAGGCGTAGAGTGCGAAAAATCGATGGAAAAATCTCATTTGAATATGCACGCACATTTCCACATCCATTTCCATATGCATATGAGTTTGAGTTTTGGGAAAACCCATCTTGAAATTAATGAATATCTTAGAATACTTTACGAGCCGTGCTTAAAGGGCAACACCGAACCATAGAGTTGATTGCCTGCACTCAACATCATTTGCATAGTTGGATCGGAAACAAGTTTTGTCGCTGGGTGGCAAAACGAAGACTTATACCATACTTAATTGTTAATACATAAATAAAAATTTGTGGAAAGAAAGCTCGATCAGAGACTAGCATAAGATGAAAACTGAAATGTACTTTTCAATCATACCTGTTAAATAATGTTAAATATTTTTGTTTAAAAGTCGAACTAATGATTAAATTACGATTATTTTTGGTTTTGCCCAATTATTTAATGATTACGATTACAAAAAATTAAAAAACATCTCAAATTATTACAATTATTCAAAAAAAAAATCAAAAATAATCAAATTTTTGAGTATTTCGGATAATATTTGATATTTTCTGATTATTTTTGATAATTTTTTATTATTTCTGATTATTTATGACTATTTAGTAAAAATCAAATTATTTTAAATTTTCACAATCAAAATATCCAAAATAATATGAAAAGTCAAATACAATCCGAAATAATCAGAAAGATTAATTTTGTTTTATTCTAAATATTTTTGAATAATTGTAATAATTTTAGATTATTTCTGATTTTTTGTAGTCGTAATCATAATTTAATCACAAATTTTTCAACAGTGAATTATATAGTAACTACGATTATTTAAAAAAATAATCTAATTGATTAGTAATTCTACTCGAAATTTAACAGGTATGTTTTCAATACAATTGAAATATGACAAAAAAAAAAAAAAAAAAATTGGTAAACAGAGGCAAGATTCATCTGTATTGCATTTCCTGCCCCAATGGAATGGAATAAGTAGTTGCCACCTGTGCTAACACTTCACTTCGAATATCGCATCCTTGCTACTTAAAACGCAATTAAAACCATGTGGAAATCACTTGCTCATGGGAAAGTGCGACGCAGCTCTAATTTTTGAATAGACAATATAATGGAACTCGTGATTAATCATCGGAAATGCTTGTCGCTATATTACGTGCCGCTAACCCATTTACAGCAGCTCGTAAATAAAATGTTTGTCTACCCCTATAAAGAAATCGTATAATCGATAGACAGGCTGAAAGCGAGGGAGGAGAAACTACATACAGAGCAGAACAATTAGAGTGCCAAACATCAAGCTCGACGATCTTAAGTGCTCAATAGAACTATCGGATTTCTCAAGTACTTCGCTCTTTCTCTCTCAAATTTTATTTTTGTACGAGTGTTCCACAAAAGTTCTTTTGCTCCCCTTTGACAACTTCATCTCTCTCTCTCTTGTATCTGGGGTTAAGCTCAGTACGCAGTTTAAAAAAAAAGAGTCCGTTATAGACTTTATTTCCATTCTTATGGATGAATTATTATTGGGGGGGGTTCGTTGTACTCTTTGCGTGCCTTCCAAGTGGCCTCATTTTGATCTGCTATGATTTTTGAGCTCGGTTTTTACGAGAGTTCTTCTTTCGTCTAGGCGTCATAAATTGAAATTTATGCCGGAGCATTTAATAGATTTCTTCATTTATATATGTATTTATATTTAAATTTGTTGTTGCGCTTCTTAATGATTTAGTGTAATTAGCTCGCAGGCTATGCGACGCTGTGTTCGAGGCGCCTGGGGGATAACGTAATAATATCATTGTATGTGTGTGCTGGAATTGTTGGGGTGTCGTTCTCTTTTCTTTTTTTTTTGTGATTAAGATCTTTGAGTGCGAGTTTATTGTGCCGGACAGGCGGGCGGAACGAAGAAGAAGGGAGCATAACGGAAAGTGGGTTGATTGTGAGATCATCAACGGAATTCGGGGCATTCAAATCAAGGGATTGGCTAATTGATACATCATGAGAAACATACATTAAATGGGGGTCACTCTACGAATTTTCTTAATATATTAATTTATGATATAACGCAGCATTTGCTTTGTAATTGTAAGACTTCGTTTAGTGAAGTTTTTTTGTTAGAAAGAGTTACCATTTGTCTTTGCTCACACGCTTGTCATTGTTGCTGGCCGACATTTCCAACCGTTATCCCTTCTAAGCTAACAATCTATATTTGTTTCTATTTTCTTTTTATTTCACTTCTTTTTTTACAAACGACTTAGTTTTGTGCCCAAATTGTGCAGCCCCTTTTTGAGGGCAATCACAATGGAAGCATCCCGCCTTTTACATCAACTTGAGACAACTTGTTGTAGATGCTTTGCTTTGAAAGCTGGATGCGACCTTTGATCCTGTTTCTGTTTTTGGCCACCATTTGACATGCGCATGTAAATGTGCGCGTAATTCCCATAAAGCAGCTTAAGACACTTTCCCATTTTCTTTGTCCTG
The DNA here is from genome assembly GCA_037043405.1 of Drosophila subquinaria. Classification (NCBI taxonomy): domain Eukaryota; kingdom Metazoa; phylum Arthropoda; class Insecta; order Diptera; family Drosophilidae; genus Drosophila; species Drosophila subquinaria. The sequence continues at coordinate 161,028 of JBAMBL010001802.1, forward strand.
GTCGCTTTCCGCTTTTCCGGGACAAAACACTTAAAAAAGCGCATGAAATTTTCTACAACGTCGAGCACTAAGCGTAATGATCAGCGGGGTTGGGCCAAGAAATATTCCACAAGGAATATCCCACACGGGAAAGGGGTAACCTCTAATTTACATGACGTCTGTCCTTCGCCTCGTCTCGTTGTCTGTCCTGTCTGTCTGCCCCTTTTTGCATGCTGCAGGGCGCAACGGAAACTGGACCACGACGACTTTCGGTCTCGTCCCGTCCCATTCTCGTACCGGTTGCCACTCGATTGGCTACATTTGATTGCCCGCGAAGGGTTGCGAGATGAAAATATTTTTTGAGTAGGGAAATAAGACAGTCCGCGCATGCGCAGCATCTTTGCATCTGTCCGCGCGGGTCACAGTCCCAATCACAGTCACGGACACGGAGACGGTCACGGATGCGGCTAATGACCGTGCACAAAGGATGCAATGGACGGCGAGGCCAGTCGCTATTAGCGCACACAATGCAATCAAATAGCCATGAAGAAAGCTGTGCTCTGTGCACCCTTTCAACTTCCATTTCCATTTCAATCTCAATAATTTGCATTTGAAATCAGCTCAGATCAGCTTTTGTTGGAGTGGCCCAGCTCTCTTGTTGCTGTGTTGTCTGTTGTTGCCCTTTGTGGACACTTTCTTTGGACATTTTTATTTTCATTTGTGATTTACTTACTTATTTGGTCCGCTGAGCGGAGGATTAGCCCTAAAGGTGGCAGAGACCCTCGGAGGCTGCGGCGTCATTTGCCGCTACTTGACCTATTTTGCCAACTTTCGGCGAGCTATAAATGTCAGTGACGTCATTAAAGTTTAATAATTTATGAAAAGCCGCCAGTCCAAAGAGTTGCCCGAGCTGCCGAGTTGTTGAGCTGCTTTTTATTTATTTTTGGACATGGAATCTGCTTTCCCTCTCCTGTTTTCCAAGTGTTTTTCGGGCGCGGTCGTTGACTGTAATTACCAAAAAAATTAGTTTGATTCTCATATCAAGTTTTTGTCGAGCTGCAATTGTGGATTATTTCTGGATATTTTGGAGTGTTTTTGAGCACGCGCAACAGCCGGAAGTGGTTTTTCCCCGTGCATCTTCCGAATCTATATATAGAACCCAATGGGATCTTGAATTGTGGGGGCGTTTTTCGTTATGGCTTGTAACGAATTGTGTCAGTTTGTCAGCAGCATTGAGGTTTTTGTATATAAGTGTGTGTAAGTGTACATATCCAAGTATTTTGTTAGAAATTGGGGAGCTCAGCTCTGAAGACCCATCAACACAATCACTTATTTCGAGCCAAGAAGTGAGTGACAGCTGGATTCGAGCCGTGAAGTACATTGTGTATCGCGGTTTATTTTTGTTAAATTACATTTACAGAAATGCGTGCGGCGGTTTTGTATTCTGGAATGAAAGAACCGCCTGCCTGCCTGGTTGCGATAACGGTAGGACTAAAAGGAAAGCCTTGCCCCAAAAAAATAAAAATGCTGCGTGCATTTTGGCCATTTAGACGCATTTCGAACTCAATTAGCGCTCATTAGCAAATAACTTTGCAGACTAAGCGGCAAAAAAATCACTCGATGGGGTTGAGAACGGAATCGAAACTGCTGAGGGGCCTAACACGCACAGAGGCGTGGCAGGGGGCAGGGGGGGAGCGAGAGGTGTGCGGCAAACTAAACGGAAATGAACATTGACAACGACAATTGCTTGTTATTTGCAAAGCGAATTCCAGTGCTTCATCATGTCGACAAAGCCTTGGCACTTGGCACTGTCCACAGATCTCTATACCCTGTCCCCTATACTCTGTCCCTGTCCCTCACTGAAATGACAGCCCTTTGGGGCCTCTCTGCTGTCGGTGCTGGGGCGTAATTATAATTATGAGCGAAGCGGGGCAGCATCATTACTGCCATTCGAGTCTCAACTTGACTCGACTCGACTCGATTTGAGCTCATCATTGCCATGATTATCATCCGGAGAACGACATCATCGCCAGTTGCGCGAATTGGTGCGAAACGCACTTTGACTTGGACAGCAAAATGCTTTTTACTTCACTGCGACAGCGACAGGCAAAACACTGAAAAAAAAATTACATTCTAAAATTCGATTTAAAAATTCTTAAATTTAGATTGCAGCTTTTAAGTATGTATTGAGAATATTATTGTTAAATTAACATTATATGCGCATAAAACGACAAGCACTTAGCTTTAAATAGTTAAAAACGCCTAAAACACTTGATTTCATTGAAAATATTCTTATAGAACCCCAATAATCAAAAAATATGCGAAGAAAGAATTAAAAAATCGTACTATTATTTTTATAATTATTTCAAGCTTAATTTAAAAAAATACCCAACTTCTGTCATCGTTTTGAATTGATTTTATTCCTACATCTTTAAATTTTTTTTCAGTGTAGAGACAGAGGCAGTGTGCGAGCGAGACAGCTGCAATGGATTGGCATCATGTGATGCTCCAGACTTGAAATCTTTGCCTGCCTGCCGCAAAGCAACATTGAAGCTGTGTGTGTTTCACGTAGGGTGTAAGAGGGGTATTCCTAATTGACAAGCAACCTTATAATTTAAACGTATTTCTGAAAATCATTATTTCCCCACAACTTCATTCATAGATTATTTATAGTAAATAATTATTCTTCTTTTTCGATCTTAGCTCATATATTCGGGGTGTCTGTCAAGATGCAAGCTTTTGCACTTAGTTAAATCTTAATTGTTTCCAGGGTATATTGCAGTCGAGTGGTTAAATACAATGGTCGCTGTTCTTATTATTATTTTGCTGCCTTTGTTTGTAATGCAATTTTCAAAGCGCGAGAATTACAGGGAAACAAAACAATGAAAATCGCCTTCGTCGTCTTGTCGTTGTTGTTGTCGTTGTCGTCGTTGTTGTCGTTGTTGAGTTCTTCGTGTTTGCAATGAGTCTGCGGCTTGACTTGGCACTGGCGTCTTACAGATGCCCCTTGTGGCAAGCGCCTGCTCTGACTCCTTTCCTGTGTGGATCTGTATCTGGAGCTGTATCTGGAGCTGTAGTTGTAGTTGTAGTTGAAGTCGTAGTCCAGTCCGAGCTGGAGTTTCTGAAACGGCGAGAAGACTTCAATTTCAATTTAAATGAAAACAAACTGGCACTTTGTATTTATGTATTTTGCGGCGTTCATTCAGCTTGTTTGCATCTGTAATGCTTCGTGACTTTCGAGTGTACTTAAAGATACAGATGGATGGACTCGGACTCGTACTGTATGTGTACATACAACGTGTGCGATGCAGTTACAGATACATTTACAAATACAGTTAAAAATGCAGATACATGTATGCTTTATTCTGTGAGAAGAGTTAAGGAAGATTGCTTGATATTCTCGAAAGTCATTTGGTCTTATGTGTCGACTGATCTCACGACCTTTGGTATAGTGTTAATTGGTAATTGTGATAATTATGGACATGGATCGTTGCGATTATAATTTTTGTGTTAATGTTAGTGATTATAATTTTTAAAATATCCATTTTAAAATAATAATTTGCTAATTTTTATTAGTATAAAATTAATATAAAATAAAAATTTTTTTTTAAAAAGGTGTTTTAAAATTTGTTTAAATTTTTATCATAAAAACTGAAAATAAAAGTATATCCTAGAAACGAAAATATCATTCATAGATTTTGTATTCATCTTGATCATTGAATTCTGTTTATTTTATTCTGATTCCTTGCGATGAATAACAATCTTTCTATTCTGGGAAACCATCAGAGACACGCAACGACTCAAGCCCAGATATAAACTTCCGATAGCACTTAAATGATATTTCTAGGCAGTAAAAGAGCCGTTATATGAAATTGGTAATATTCTTACTAATCAGCACTTCCAATAGTTGTCCACAAAATACCACGAGGCCACCCAAGCATCACAGCATAAACAGCTTCCAACTAACGCTTCAAATGAAAATAAACAGAATTGTGAATGAATTTGAAACTGAAACTCAGTTTCAAATACAGACTGAAACGGGAACAAATGGCGAGACATGGGCAGGGGCAAAGACTGAGACTAGCGCCTAGTAAAGTGTGAAGAACAACAATTGCAAATTTTGCACGCCTTCCAGCTAAACAATTGTTTGTTGTTGCATCTAAGTGCGTTCCGCGAAATGTAGAGAGGAATTTACCCCAAGCTGTGACAGCAGCAACAACAACCAACAACATCGTCATTAGCACAGCTCCAACTTCTCAGTTGGCAGTTCTCAGTTCCCAGTTTCAGAGACAGACCAGAGACGAGAAAAGAACCAGCTGACAAACGGAAACGCGCCGTCGCCGTCAGTCATATGTGCAAAGTTATTTTGAATATGCAAAAAATATGGATGAAAAAAATGAAAAATCGACATAGCACATATGTATGTATGTACATTAGGGTGTCCCTTATTTGGTCAAAGTCAATATTTTTAAACGCATACGGGCTAGTTCTGTTCATTAGGTCCTAAAGCACTCAGAAATAAATTTTTACTTCAATCGGAGTATGATAACCCGTGCCGACTTGGATCGGAAAATTTAAAGATTATATGGGACAAAAAAAATTTTTTTTTTTTTTAAATTTTTTATTTTTTTATTTTGTTTATTAGGTCCTAAATAACTCAAAACCAAGTTTTCACCTTAATCGGAGTACGATAACCCATTCAAATTTGCATCGAAACATGAAAAAACAGTATTTTAACACTGATTAGACATTTTTCGATGATTTTTCATGTTTTGATGCAAATTTGAATGGGTCATCGTACTCCGATTAAGGTGAAAACTTGGTTTTGAGTTCTTTAGGACCTAATAAACAAAATAAAAAAAAAAAAATTAAAAAAATAAAAAAAAAAATTTTTTTGTCCCATATAATCTTTAAATTTTCCGATCCAAGTCGGCACGGGTTATCATACTCCGATTGAGGTAAAAATTTATTTCTGAGTGCTTTAGGACCTAATGAAAAGAACTAGCCCGTATGCGTTTTAAAATATTGACTTTGACCAAATAAGGGACACCCTAATGTACATATATCCATACCCCAACACATTCATATTCACAGCCATCAGAATGAAGTCGAAGATTGCTCCATTATGGAACGTATGCGAGATGCTTGTGCAACAGTTGCTGTTGTTGTTGTGATTGTTGTTGCTGCTGTTACTTTGTTGTAGAGCATACATACAATAAAAACCCCAAACAGAATGGAACAGAGAGGAGAACAGAGAGGTACCAAGGGCTGAATGTCTACGAAGACGACGACGGTTACGACAAAGCCAACAAGTCGAGATGCCCAGAGACCGTATTTAAAGATCATAAAACAACATTAACTGATCCATAGAGCGACTGAGATAGCAAACAGAAAGAGAGTGAGAAAGAGAGAGAGAGGGATTTTGTGATCTTCACATGCGAGTGTGAAATTGTCAAGTTGTGTTTAAAGTTTACGCAGCATAATTAAATATTTGCCAATCGGCGTTTATAGATGTTGTTGCCAGCCGACCTCAGTCTTAAGTCTCAGAGTCTGCTCTCGGATTTGCGTATAGGTTTTTTACTTTTTTCGGTTTCTCTAATTTTTTTTTCTGTATTTTAGTGTAGCAATTGTGTCGGCGCGACTGTTCGCATCTGCATTTTGCCGTGGGAATATTCTAAGCCCGTGATTTTTTTATTATTTATTTGTTTCCCTTTAGTTTTTTTTAGCAAACTTGGGGACCCAGTGATCGTGATCGTGATGATGATGTTTATTTGTGTTGACAACAATATTGGCAACATGCGAATGTGGGCGGCATTAAGGCTTGAACGATCGATTTTCAGTTGCCTTTTAATTCGGAACGAGTTGTCCGTTACGAAATAGAAGGCACATCGTATCTATACTCGTGAATACACTCACACACATGCCTGGATGCTGTGCCCACACATAAATGGAATGTCTCCACATCTTCTAGCTCCCTCTCGCTGTGTGTAGAGTTGCTTGAACCTTAGATGCGAACCAGGGGCCATGGGGACTACGTAAACACACAGACTGAAGCTGTAGCTGAAGCTGAAGCATCCCAGACCCAGAGCGAGCGAGGGCTTATATTAATATCGTTGTCGCGGCATTGTGCAACTGTGTGGGGGCTGCACAGCTCCAACGCATAACACACACACACACACACATGTAAAAACACTCACACACACATACAGCCATGAAGTTGTAGTGCATTAACTAAATGCATTGACCTTTCAGCTTGTGCGCTCACTTGGTGGCAGAAATACGAGTTTTCCATGTATCTATCCTATCCCCCATATAACTTAGTGCACGACTCTTGCATATGTGTGTGTGTTGTATGTGTGTGTGTGTTTGTGTGGGGAGTTGCTCTTAAACTTGTCCTGCATCTTTTCTATGTATCGCTCAATGCATCTTTGCGGTGGCGTGAGGCCATTTGATTTGCTCCCTTTATTTTTAGCTGAGCCTTGTCTTGTGGGGGCAGCATTTACTGACTATAAATGCCTGCAAGGGGCCTCAAGCACAATGTTATTTAGATAGAAAAGATATAGATACAGCAGACAAGGCAGTACAGTACAGGAATACAAAATTTGTAAACGTTTCTTACTATTTTTTATACTTTTATGCATTCCATTGATTACTTTATTTAAGCGTATTTTTTAGAAAGCGGGAAATATAAAGAAAATTTCATAAGTTAGGTTACAGAACAGGAATAAAATATGTTATATACATTTTATATCTTCTTTTTTAATATTTCTTCTTTTACTTAAGTCTGGATTTATTTTAAGTCAGTGGAAAATGAATAGAAAATAATAATCTTAAGTTAGACAATAGTACATTACTAGAATACAAAATTTTCTCTAATTTGTATTATTTTATATATTACTTTACCTTCATTTCAATACCGTGGAAAATAAAAAAAAAACATAACTTAAGTTAGAATGTTTAAAAAAAAAATTATAAAAATTTTGTTAAAATAATTTAGAACTTAAAAACAATCTAGAAAATTTTTTATCAATATATTGAACCTAACTTAAATTTTAGAATAGTATTCATTACTTTTATGTGATTCATATTTGTGAATAAACTGATTATTTCCAAGGCATATATTGCAATTGAAAACCTCGTCATAAATAATCAAAAAGCGGTTCGGAAGTACCGAGAACGACGGACGCATATTAAACATGAGTTAAGGCACAGGCTGTTATTATTCCCACGGGACTCTGGCGCGGCAATGGCATTTATAAGGAAACCAGTGTCGGAAAGAGAACAATGTTAATACTATATCAGGGCCTGCTTGTTCCTTTTCACTTATCAAATGGGACTCCATTTGTTTAAGCGCTAAAAACACTCGCCGATAAGCGGAGCGTGCAGAGTTCTCCACAGAGAATTTTGGACAAACAATACGCTCGTATCTTTCATATTTGTTAATCACATAATTTGTTTGGTTTTTGCGGCAAGGCGGCAAAGACAGGTACACATGGCAATAGGACCACCTAATGGTGGCTACTTGTTGGCCGAGTGCAAAAAGGAAATCTCTTTATTAGTGGCTGAGGATATGAATGGATCCAACAGGAAGCAACGAGACGCATAAAAGAATCTATCGTTTTACGGTTGTTTGATACAACATTCTACTTCTTTATTTTCCATTTGTTGTTTTTTTTTGTTTTCTGCCACAATGGTCAAGGATCTACGGCTGGCGAAAATTGGCTATGAATGAGCCAGACTGACTGACTGACAGGCAGTGCAACCACAGAAAGATGACGCGATCGGTGTGTGGTAATCTCAATCAGCTGCATGCCTCAATGCCTCAAATGTCTCAGTCTCAGTTTCAGTTGAATCTCTCCCACAACATTGTTGCTAATTTGCTGGAGGCTGACCGCAAATAATCAGTCAGGAAGCTGGCCAGCCGATTAGCCCCCCGAGAGTCCACATAGAAAAAAATACTCAATTGCTGAACAAATTCATTAGGAAACGACACACACAGATACAGATACATTTGTATCTGCAAGTTATGTGCGTGCCACACAAACTAAAGTGGCTTTTAATGCCTCTATCTTGGCGCCCAATTAATTTTGTCCAATAAAACGAAAATTATATGCATAAAAAGGGTATATAAAAATATACTTGTACATGCACACATACGTATATGCGTGTATGTGTTTGTGTGTGTGTGCGTGAGCTTGTGTGTGGCACGAAGGGCGAGCAAAGCGCACGGCATGAAAGAGATTTGCAGAAATTTTGGCGCCAAAATGCAAGTTGATAAACCAGTTGCGTTGCATATTTGCCCCTTGAAATCTGTGCGCCTTTTTTGCGACTTTTATGTGAGTGAGTGTGTGTGTGTGTGTGAGTATGAGTTTGTGTGTGTTTGTTATTGTGAGAGTCGCTTATCGGCGCCGACAGAGCGACTGTCAGTTGGGCAGAGACTGCGGTCTACATCTACATTTATAGTGCGTTTATACACACATTATACACAGACACTTGTGCACACAACTTTATGGGTTTGAATTCTAAAAAATTGTTATAAAAAAGCTCACCAAAATGGAAACCCTGCAGATTTTCGAAGGAGAGGCTGAGGCGGAGCATCGATGCTGGCGGCAAAGGGCGACGCATAATTTGTAATAAAGCTTGAGGACTAATGTGTTTTTCTACCTTGTGCCCCATTGAGCCAGGCCAAAACTTAGCCCGGGCCCATAAAAAACCACTGAGAAAAGAATGAACGAAAAATTTGAGAGTTTAAAACTTTTCACTTAATGAATCTAAGCGGAGTGCGAGGCAATTGGCTGTGAAGCCTGGACGTGATCGTTGTCGTCGTCGTCGTCGTCATCATTACTGGCCATAGCAGGTAGTAAAGTTGTGCAACATTTTTTCCCAGGAACTTTTTTTTGTTGTTGTCGAAACTCCTTATTGAAGCATATCGAGAACTGGTGGCACAGCATTCCATGGGACATCCACCAAAACCAAAGCGAAGTCCAGCCAAAATGCACAAAATCGCCATCTCCATCGCGGACGTATCAAAGACCTAAGCCATTGATCAATGGTATTTGTTGTTGCTGTTGTTGTTGCACTGTCTGGTTAGAACTGCAAGTTACCTGGCCAAAGCCCATTTAACGTGCCAGACACATTTTCGGCGAAATGTTTTTAACAGCCAACACACAAAGTGCTGGCCCGACGAAGGATCCGACATCAGAGACATTGCGGACATGAACCGGACACACAACACGGTACATGGACACAAGCGAAAGCTAAGAACTTTGTCCAGTCTCTGTCCCAGACATATGTATATATATATATTTATATCCCAGTGGCAAGGAGGCACAGTCAAGGAATTTTCAGTGCAAACTCTGCGTGATTAGAGAGCAAAATTGAGCGCTTGTTTTTATACCTTGAGTCAATAGGCAATGAAAATGGAGAACTAAGGGGTATTATCAACTTGTGACAATGTATGTAAATGGCCGTTAAAGACCAGTCAGACACTATATATTTTTTTGATCACCTTCAGCAGCAGGGTCGATGTCACCCTGACCGCTAAGAGCTAGAGACGCCATAAAAGCTAAAAGAGCTAGAGACTCCCATTTTAGTATGAAGATTCCTTTATACCTAAAAATTTCTAATTTTGTCGACGACAAATTTAATTATAAGAGCCATTTAAAAGCTGTCGTAGTCTTGATGTATTCTTTACGATTAGAATGTGGTATGTGCAGGGTATTTCGAAGTCGTGCTCTCTCGACTAGAGAGCGTTCTTACTTGTTTTTGGCATGGTTTGTGCGAGATATCGATATTCGGCTTTTGACTTTGCAATCACGCCTTCGCCTCCGTCCCTGATTCCGTACCCCGTTCCCCATTCCCCTCCCTGTTTCTCCTCACCGACTGCGCATCGTCTACGTCTCCCACTCGTGATCGCATAAAAGAATGGGAAGTTCATATTTGTTATCGTGCTTTGCCACGATCGTTATGTGTGGTTACTTCTCTCTCTCTCTCTCTCTCTGTCTCTGAGTGTATAAGTGTGTGTATGGTTGTTTAGTTGTGTGTAAAGACCGCCAAAGTGCAGAGGCAAGCATCGTTTTCGGTTTTTAGTGTGTGACGCAATTTTGGCGCGAAAGTTGGCGTCTCTTTTGGGGTTTTGGTGTGTGCCATTGGGGCACGCTTTTCAGCGATTAAAAGCGAGCGTGTGTGAGTGCGGTAGATATTTTTCGTGCTCTGATTAACGATTTTCGTGAAGTTCTGCCGAAAAAGCATATCTATGGCTTCCTTCACCTGTTCAGGAACTGTCGGAGTGCTTCCTTCCGTTTGCCTTAACCTTTCACAGTTGTTGGAGCAGCTCAGGAAGGAAGTGTCCAGATTGGCGGAAAAGCGTATAACTGGACAACTGAGTGAACGATAACGTCCTAAGCAAATATGCAGTAGGAACCAACCACATCCTGGGGGAGCACTTGCTAACCGACCCTGAAGATTGTGAGACTCTGAAGTCGAAGCCGTTAAGCAAATCTCACTGACACGCCGATTGACCGCAAGAACCTAAAAGAAGAGCTGAAGTGACACTACTCGAAATTCAATACTCTTGAAGAGGCTGCGAATGCTTGAGGACTTGGTGATGTCCTCATCGGCTTAAGTTACATAATCGACGACCACGAAGCTGTCACTTTTACAGAGCAAAATGCGGAACGAACGAACGAACGAACGATGCTCGGAAGATCGAGAGGTTGCAAACTTCAGATTTGCTCAAGTGTTGTTTTAGCGGGAAAATCTTTGGGTTTGGTAGGCGTGTCACCTGTGTGTGTGTGTGAGTGTGTGTGACTAACCGTTAATAGAGTTGCCGCTTGTTGCATAAGCCCGGATTTTGATTCCTGGAAACGTTCTCAGCGCAAAGTGCTTGGCTAAGCGCCTCCATCGTTTGTCTTTGGCGAAAAATTGGGCTGGTGACAGTTTAAGAAAGATAACCGAGTTGACATATGATACCTAAGGGAAAGTGGTCCCGTCTCGGACTCTGTCTGTGTCTAGTCGAGGATGCGACCGGTTGATCCTATCTGTGCATAAATCTAAGCGCACCACTTGAATGGACACTTGAGCGTACAATTTTCTCATGATTGCTAAAGTGCCATTGCCGTGTTGGTCAATTAATGAGCCGGAGCAGCCAGCTCGCCAAGTAGGAGCTGGGCCAAAAGTATCCTTCTCGCATTCGACAAACACTAGTATCCTGTTGTGCACTTTGCCTCAGTTGACACTCCAAAATAAAGTGCAACAACAACGGCAAACGTCAAACGGCAAAAAAGATACTTTTTTTACGGCTCGTTATAGATATCCCTTGTTGGACAGACAGTTTGACATTTGTGGACAATCTATAGCCGCTACGTCCTGTGGTGCCGTGTAGTGTAGTGCAGTGTAGTGTCGTCCTGTTAAGCAAACAACAAGTGAACCTCGAGTCGAGTCGAGTTTTGTCTACGCATCAGCTGAGAAGCGCTGGGAAAATTTTTGTGCAATCAGCTGTTCCAAAATTTGTTGTGTTGTTGCTGGCGACACCGTTGTGGGAAAATGGGATCATAATGTGGATTTTAGTAGGGGATTGAGGCACTATGTCCATGTCTATGTCTGTAGTGTAAAGTGTAGCTAAACCTGTTTGACTCTTGTTGTTTTTGACTTTGCTTTGCTTTTTACTACTAGCACTCTGTCAGTATTGGTATTGGTGGGTCGTTAATGCCCTTTCTACAGACGAGTGACTTGTTGCTGGTATTGGTATTGGTGTTAGCCTTGGCAGTGTTGAGCTCCTTTTGTTCCATTGCCTCGGCCAACAAAGAAGGCTGAGCAAATCATCAAGTGCTGCTGCTGCCGTTGATGATGATGATGACGACGACGGGGACAATAATGATGGGAAAGGGAATCTAAAGCAAAGCCATAGCCAGGATTGCAACATCATTTATCAGCTGCACGAGCGTGGCAAGTGGGCAGTGACCGGAGCATACCTGCCGTGTGCTGATCTCACGCTCGCCAAACAATAAAGTCAAAGGCCATAGTAGACACAGGGTACATTACGTTACAGGTTGATAGACACATCCCCTCCTAAAAAAGAAAATAGTCCTTAATAACGCCGTTTTGGCATTGTTCGATTCCTTTTATTACTGTTCGGGGTGTTGCAATTGCAGAATTATTGTCCTGGGAATCGGCTCCACCTACGTTTCGTAGGACCACCACCAGACAAATTACCCGTCACGTATATCATTCGCAATTCTTCGTTCTCCATTCTCCATACTCCGTTCTCCAGACTTAGTCAGCCATCACACCCGCTCAATAAGCGAAACATTATGCAAATAGCGAAACAAGCAATAGAGAGAGAGTTGGCGAAAGGCAAGTAAAGGGAGTGCAAACGGCTCAACAAATTTTAACATGAAGCATTTGCAGCCAGCAGATACGTCGACGTCAGCGTCTGCGTCGGCAGCGAAAGCGACAGCAACGCTTGGTGCATAAGAAAATTTTGTCCGTTACAGAATCTGGCGCGCACAAATTGTGTTTGTGTAAGTGTGTATGTGTCGCGCGTGTGTGTGTGTGTGTATGTTTATGTTTGATAAAATGCGATATGGGCACATTCTCATTCCCATTTCCATTTCCATTCTCATTCCCATTCTTGTACTCAATAAACCCCCTGCCCGGCTTTGGCTGGTGCAATGCGCCACAGTGAGAAAAGGAGAGTGTGTGCGAGTGAGCAAGGAAGAGAGTGAGCGAGCGAGAGGGAGCAATGGAACGTGAGTTGCTGCGCGAGCGCAACATTGAGCACTCGGCGCACTCGACTCAACCCGTCGCACAGTGTCCTCTTTGGCTCGGTCACGTGTCAAAAAAGAAAATAGTATATAAAAATCATGGTTAAAATAGAGTAAAACCACCTGCAGTTTAATAGAGAGTTACGTATAGTTAAGAATGGAGTACTTTTTCGATTTTGCAGTAAAAAACATTATAAAATTTTCCACTTTTTTATTAAACGCAGTTTTTCAGAAAAATCGTTAATGCTTGCAATGAAATTATAACCAAATGGCTTGTTCGATTTATAATTTTTTTATACATTATCTGAGAGGTATAAGGACTCTAAAGAGAGTGCTTGTATTTTTATTTTTATAGAATTTTAAATGAATAATTTAACGAGCCACTATTTTGAGTATAATTTTTTAAACTCAATATTGACATTTAAATTGCACACCAGATTATTCGTTATTTATGACTGTAACCACGTGATTCTGTGAAAAATTTTAGAGACAATTTTTTCAAAAAAATCGTTTTCTGTATTTTTTTTTATTGTGGATGCAAGCACTTAGTCTTAAAAGGATAAAATATAACTGCTTTTTAAATTTTCAAAATATCAGAAGTTCCAAAGTTATGATTTCGGTAAACTGTTTTGACAAACCTACCCACTGTGCGTCGGCATTGTCAGAGTCAGAGAGGCAGTGGCAGTGGCAGCGACTGTGGCAGAGGCAGAGGCGCAACATAAACGAGCATAACGTATTTTTGCTGTCGGTGTGGCACTAACACGCACAAAGACAGAGATTCTCCCGGCATGCCACACTGCTCCTGCCCCTGCCCCTGCAGCAGAGTGTCAACTTTTAGTCTCGAAGTTGAGGCAATAAAAACCAAATAATTGAAAACTCGACAGCAAACGAACTACGAGAATGCCCAAAAATATCTTAAAGATTAGATGCGTACGAGTTCGAGTATGAAAGGGGTATGGTTTAAGGTCGAAGGGGGGCTGTCAATGTCTGGCTTCGTCTGACTGTCAGCCTGCCTCAATGGGGGCAAAGGGAAGACTCTCTTATGATTAATGGATGGCAAAACTGAAAATATATTTTTACCCCCCCAAAAAAAAATTATAAAAGGCAACGGAAATGAGGAGGAAGTCGTCGTATGGTTTATGTTGTGCCAAAAGAGTTGGGGTGTGATGCTGATGTTCATGTTGATGGTAATGGGTAATGGGGTCTGTTCAGCATACGAACATACGGCTCAGATCACAAGCATTGAGATTAGTTTGGAGTGCAGTCGGAGCTCGACTGTTTAGGGGGAGTGTGTGTGTTTGAGATCGCGCCAAAGGAAGTGGAGTTCTGTCTGATGTATTCTTGGAAATGCTCTCCATTGTGCTTGGCTCACAATTGTTGAACCGATTGTCGACTGTAGAATTCAAGAACGGATTCAGCTCTTTATTCACTGGGTTTTCTTAGTAACTAACTTCCAACGCATGAAAGTATGCAACAAATCAGTGCAAATCATAATCACTAAGCTTAGTTATTGAATTCTATCTATTTTTTTATATTTTCATTTGTTTTCTATTGTTGCATAATTATGCAGCAATTGACACTTCATTGTATGCATTATTCATTGGCTCATTAGAAGGCTGGTAAGTTCTCAGAAGGTTACCCGAAGTCAAAGTCCCATCAATTTCCAATCTAAACCAATGCACGTGCGAATAATTCGGCAATTCGATGAACTGAAGTGAAGTCAAGTTGAAAAATTACCTGCTGGCATTGCCCATAAATGATGCTGTCACTTGTCCAACCCACATAGATACACACACACTGTGAAACACACGACACCCGGGGAGTGTGTGAAGATTTTCCCAAAGTCACCTTAATGGCAAACCGAAAGTAAAGAAAGAAAAATGGGTACCCAAGTAATAATAATAATAATAATAATAATAAAATAAAATAAAATACATGACAGAGACAGAGACAGAGAAGAAAGAGTATTTTGGAAAAGTAAACACGCCAGGATATCAAGTGTACACATTAGGGCGGGTCAATTTTTTTTCGCAAAAATCGTCCACTAGAATCGTAATCTACGATGAATTCTAAGATATTTTCACGAAGAAACTATATGTCTAAAATCAATTCCTAGCCTCCGCTGAGAAGCATGATGATTTCAGATAAAGGTATTTTAAGGTATGTTGAGGTATTTAAGACATTACAAAAAAAATAACACATTTTCCAATAATGTTGAGCCTTATTCTGATTCATCTTTTTGCAACATATTTTATAAATATTTTTGTTTTTTAATTAACCAATCAATTTTTTTTTAATTCGCTGAAACTAGGCGAGGAAGCCATGAACTATGGCTTTTTAAGAAAATTAGAGGCAAAAGTCTGTAACTTTCTAACGAAGTGAGATATCGGCCTGAAATTTGAAATATATATTCTTGACATTTGAAAACAAATTTAGACAACAAAATAAAAGTAGGCGTGGCATCCGGATGGGCGTAAGATGAAGGTCAAACGCTAAAAATCGGTTCTTACAACATCAAAAAATAAAAAACATAATTTGAAAAATAAAATTTTATATATATTTTTATTTTTTTTTATTTTAAATATATTTTAAATAAATTATTATTATAAGTATTAAATGTAAAATTATGTAAACATTTCTTTTCAACAGTTATGGTATCTAATCCCGTTTGATTTTAAAGCTAGAGCCCACTACATCCCCCATAACCGAATTTAGCTTATAGTAATGATAGTTAAACTAAACATTTAAAGTATTTTAATTTATTTTTAGAAAGCAAATAGCAAAATATCTTAAAGATAAAATAACTTATCTGTCAGTATTTAAAGTCTTTCTTAGAAAGAGAGTCGTTTCACATATCATCAAATCGAGTCTAAGAAAGACCAAAAACTGACAGATAAGTTATTTTCCTTTAAGATATTTTATTTGCTTTCTAAAAATAAATTAAAATATTTAAAATGTTGAGCCAATATTTCATACCTGTTAAATTTCGATTAGGATTACTAAGCAATTAGATTATTTTGGAAACAATCGTATTGACTATATAATTCACTGTTGAAAAATTTGTGTTTATTTAATGATTACGATTACAAAAAATCAGAAATAATCTAAAATTATTACAATTGTTCAAAAATAATCAGAAAAAATAAAAATAATCAAAAAAAAAAAACTATTTAAGTATTCGGATTAAGTTAGATCTTTATTTGTTTATTTCTGGTGATTTTTGATTATTTCTGATTATTTATGACTATTTAGTTAAAATCAAATTATTTTAAATTTTCACAAGCAAAGTAGCCAAAATAATCAGAAATAATCAGAAAAAATTCAAAAATAATCCGAATACTCAAAAAGATTTTCTTGATTATTTTTGTTTTTTTCTGATTAATTTTGAATAGTAGTAATTTTAAATTATTTATGATTTTTTGTAATCGTAATCATAAAATAATTGGGCAAACCCGAAAAATATCGTAATTTAATCATTAGTTCGACTTTTAAACAAAAATATTCTAATTACTAATGATTATGATTACTAACCATTATTTAACAGGTATGCTATCATTACTATAAGCTAAATTCAATTATGAGAGCGGTAGTGGGAGAGAGCTTTGTCAAACGGGATTAGATACCACAACAGTTGAAAAAAAATGTTTGCATAATTTTACATTTAAGATATTTAAAATATATTTAAAATAAAAAAAAATAAAAATATATATAAAATTTTATTTTTCAAATTATGTTTTTTATTTTTTGATGTTGTAAGAACCGATTTTTAGCGTTTGACCTTCATCTTACGCCCATCCGGATGCCACGCCTACTTTTATTTTGTTGTCTAAATTTGTTTTCAAATGTCAAGAATATATATTTCAAATTTCAGGCCGATATCTCACTTCGTTAGAAAGTTACAGACTTTTGCCTCTAATTTTATTAAAAAGCCATAGTTCATGGCTTCCTCGGCTAATTTCAGCGAATTAAAAAAAAATTGATTGGTTAATTAAAAAACAAAAATATTTATAAAATATGTTGCAAAAAGATGAATCAGAATAAGGCTCAACATTATTGGAAAATGTGTTATTTTTTTTGTAATGTCTTAAATACCTCAACATACCTTAAAATACCTTTATCTGAAATCATCATGCTTCTCAGCGGAGGCTAGGAATTGATTTTAGACATATAGTTTCTTCGTGAAAATATCTTAGAATTCATCGTAGATTACGATTCTGGTGGACGATTACCACGTTTTTTTCGACCCGAACAAATTGACCCGCCCTAGTACACATGCTACATATTGGAACGGCCAGAGTCAGAGCGGGACAGGAGACGCATGCGAAAGATCTCCAGTTTCTGCACTTGCAGTGGCATTGCCATTGGCATTGTCCGCACCGTTAGATATGTTAGCCAAGCCCAGTCGAAAGAGAGTATCGTGGGAATGGGCCATTGTGGAATTGTCTGTGCGCTTTGTCAACGGTTCAAGTGTCGCCAAGACCACTGTCTCCTCTCCTCTTCTCTTCTTTCTTTCCTCGACTCTCACATGTTGTTGTTGTTGTCTGTGTTTTCTTTAACAAATGTTTCAAAAATTTGTGATCTTTTTTGTATACTCATACACTTGCCTCCACCCACTGTGGCACAGAAGAAGAAAGTGCACGCGTATTAGTAGTACGCGTCTACCATGCGACCAACCGAAAAATATCTTCAAGTGGTCAGCGCTGGGAACGACGACATGTCCTTTGTTCCTTGCCAGTCTAATTTGTGCGCGCCACGCTGGACACTTGAGTCGGTGAAAGGACACGAGGAAATCACAACGATCCCAACACAAAAGTGAAAGAGTAACTCACTCAAACATAGTCTAGTCTCTTGTCCTGTCCTATGGGAACGGGAACGGAGATGGGCCAGCTGCATTTGTCGTGCGTGGGAGTCTATTTTGCGAGGGCAAACGTGGGCATGACGCAATATTGCCATAACCCAATAAATAATATCGTTTTTAGCCTAGAACCCTGAGATGTGAGTAGCAGAGATTCCCACGACTTTTGGCAAGGTGTCAGTTGAATTGTTCAGCGAATGGGCGGATTTAGCTGGCACTGGATAAAAACATAGAATTGTATTCAATTACTTTCCTGATTTTCATTTAAATTTAAAATAAATCCATTATTCGACTGTGGTATACTCTCTCTCTTATGTTGAGGTATAAAAACTGTTCGACATCGTTAATCATAAACACTTTATCGGAATGGAAAAACATTTATTTATTTAAATTTGTCTTTTCTATATTTTCTTTATTTTTTTTAGTTACGAAATGAAATTAAGTTTGATATACCGGGGTGCCACAGAAATCGCTTTCGCTTGAATTTCACTTAAATTTGTATGAAAATTGTATGAAATTTAAGTGAAATTCAAACGAAAGCAATTTCTGTGGCACCCTGGATAATTTTTGTTTTGCTAATTTCAAATTTTTATTTTAAATTTCTATTTTCTTGACTTGCTGAAATAAAGATCCCATAAAAAAACCTCTTTACGAGGTAAAAGTCTAGTGACGAAAACATTTTCATGCCCCAAAATTTCTGATATCCAATTTTGTGACGAA
>JBAMBL010001803.1:0-24614 GCA_037043405.1 Drosophila subquinaria
TGCTAATGCTAATGCTAATGCTAATGCTAATGCTAATGCTAATGCTAATGCTAATGCTAATGCTAATGCTAATGCTAATGCTAATGCTAATGCTAATGCTAATGCTAATGCTAATGCTAATGCTAATATTAATGTTAATGTTAATGTTAATTTTAATGCTAATGCTAATGCTAATGCTAATGCTAATGCTAATGCTAATGCTGATGCTAATGCTAATGCTTATGCTAATGCTAATGCTAATGCTAATGCTAATGCTAATGCTAATGCTAATGCTAATGCTAATGCTAATGCTAATGCTAATGCTAATGCTAATGCTAATGCTAATGCTAATGCTAATGCTAATGCTAATGCTAATGCTAATGCTAATGCTAATGCTAATGCTAATGCTAATGCTAATGCTAATGCTAATGCTAATGCTAATGCTAATGCTAATGCGAATGCTAATGCTAATGCTAATGCTTGCTTTAATTTTAGTATGATCTATTATGAATCTGTTTGGCCTGATGTTTCCTTCCAGGACGCTTACATACATAAGTACATGGATGTTGCAGCCCTGGTTGCAAGTCACGTACCATGGAATGGAGTCGTCTTTGGAGTCTCGGCTGCGTTATAATGCATTTTTCGGTTATACATCTGGCCTCTTGTTGCACTCATTATGTCGAGCGTCTCTGGCTGTTTTCAGTTCCTGCTGTTCCCCATCCTCCATCTCCTCGCAATGCAACAGGCATCAAACATGGCCCGTTCCTCACACCCTTTTCCCTTACCGTATTCAATCTGTATATCGTTATCTCTATCTGTATCTCCATCTGTATCTGTATTCATGTATCCCTGACCCGTTGTCTCGCTCGTTCGTTCTTATTCTGTTCAGGTCTTGTGCGATTTTTCCGTCCACATGCCTGGATGCACTTCAATCAAAATCAAATATTACAAGCTATGTACGAGTATGGAGCAATGGGATGCACCTTTCCTCGTCTTTCCTCGTCTTTCAATCTCTTACTCTCCCGTCTCCTACTGCTCTTTTTGAGTTATGACCGGGCTCAGCAGCGTCTGCAGTCTCAGCTCCCATATGGCACCAGGCATCAGACAACAGACAACAGACCCTGGACACCAGGCACATCCTACACTGTAAACAAAAACTTCATATCTATTCTGTAATTGGAAATACAAAGTTGTTCAAAACTAATTTAAGAAAATCTTTAACTGTCTTTAAACAATTTAAATAGAGTTGGGAAATCTGATCTCAATTTCACCAATTACACTCGTAAATGACTGGACTGGAATTCAAACACATTGAGAGTTTGAACATTCTTAAAAGTATTAAATTTAAATTAGAATCTTCCATCTGTGTTTTAATAAATTTCTAGTAAATTTTTTATTTAAACATAATAATATTTTATATTCATACATATTTTTTTTACAAAAACTTTTTTGTTTAAAATTATGTTATTTAATCATAAAGAACCAATTTATTATATTAGATATTGGAAAATAGTGTTAATTAACAAAGTTGGAAACTGTTTAAAAAGACAGTGTTGGACAAAGATATTGGAATAAATTGTTGGAAACAGTGCTAAAAAACGGCGGAGAAGGGTGCTAGAAAATAATATTGAAAAAGAGTCACTGGAAAATAGTGTTGAAAAACAATGTTAGAAACAGTTTTTCAAAAAAGGTGCTGGAAAACAGTGCCAAAATCTTTAGCTATAGAAAACTAGCTTAATTTAAAAATTTAATTGTCGAAAAAGTGCTTAAAAACTGTGTTAAAAGGCCGTGTTGGGTATAGTGTTGGAAAACAGTGCTGTGTATAGTGTTGGAAACCCGTGTAAAAAATAATAGCCTAAGAAAATTCCTGAACTAAAAGTTCATTTGTTGGAAACAGTGCTGGAAAAACAGTGTTGAAAAACCGTGTTGAAAAGCAGTGTTGGTAAACAGTATTGAAATATGGTAAATTAGGAAACTTACTGAATTTAAACTTCAGCTTAAATATAAGTTTGAATTGAAGCAAAGACGTGATAGTTTCTCTCAGTGTATCCATATGCACTGCTTGTTCATATTGGCTTTTATTGTGCCTGGATAGTTGCAACTGACTTTGGCTTTGGCATTGGACTTCAGATCCTGGGTCTGTGTTCTGGGTCTGGTTTTGGGTCTGGCTTGATTACGCACGTTTATTACTGGCTGCGGCTTCGATTTGTGAGCTTCTCGCCTCGGCCAACGAGGGTTAACGGGTATCAGCCGTCTAGATTCTCAATTCTCAATACTCGATTCTCAATTCTGGATTGCGGATTGCGTTCTGTGTATTTCTGGGGGCCGAAGCTCATCAATATTCGACGTGTGAGCTTCAAATGTACAACATGATTACTTGCAAATCATGTGATTGTGATTGGGATTATTGTACACACACATATGCACACACACACACTCGCACACACACCACAAACTTGCACTGCAGGCGTCTATTTTATTGCTGGCTTTTTCTGCTTTCTGGCTAGAACAGAAGATTCAACAATTGTCGGACATGCTCAAAAATGCATGCAAGTTCATATTTCTTTTCTCTTTTTTATACCCGTTACCACAAAAAATAAGTAAAAGGGTATATTGTAACTTTAGCTATTATCATAGGCTATCATTCTACTAAATAGCAACTAGATCGGGTAAATAGAACTGCAGTAATGGCTGTTTTAAGTTGCAAGCGATGCAAGTGCCGAAAAGTATGCAATACATTTTTTTTTTTAATATTTATTTAAATAAGTAACGAGTATTATATAGTCGGAAATTCGACTTTAGTTCTTACCGCTTGTTTTGTTATTCATTGTCTCTTCTTCTCCTTGTCTCTCTCCTCTCTCTCGCCTCTTCTTTGTTTGGGCTTTTGTGTGTATTTGTAATATACTCATATTTGTTCAATTCAAGTAATTAAAAGTTGGCCATGGCCAAAAAACCAAACCAAACGAAACGAACAGAAACCAGAAACAGAAACAGAAAAAGTATTTCATCAGGCATATCTTTTGGCCAGCTTCCGGCTTTTGCTTGGATTATAATAATGCACACACAATTCAAATGTGAAGACAACTTGAATACTCGTAACCACACACAATGCATTCACAGATACATTCATATTCATATTCATATATGCACAATGCACTTTTCAAATGGCATTCACAATTTTTCGACTTTTTTTCTCAACTAAATTACATTTACACTGAGTGCAATCAATTCTACCCACAAAAGCTTAGCTTATCATGTAAATACGAGTGTGTAAAAAGAAAATCTCAACAATTTGTTCAAGTTGGTAATCAAACTCAATTTTTAATTATGTGTCTCAGCATTGCCAATTTTATGAGAGTGTTCTCAATTTTACGCACTTAATTATACATAGATTTTTTATTGGTAGACTTACAACAATATTTAAAAAAAAAAAAAAAATAGAATTTAAATTGTTGATCGAAATCTGCGAGCATTAAATAAATGTGTATATGGGTATTTCCAGCATATAGTTCGCGACATTTGTACCTCTTTAAATGAAAATAAAAATGAAGAACATTAACATTTTCAAACATTTTTTTACGCACTTAATGCATTTTATCAACACTATTTTTATTATAAAAGACAAGTTTTATGGATTTGTCGTTTTCGTATTATTTATTGAAAACAATGCATCGCGAACGCAACAAAAAATGAAAGTAATTTTGGACTTTATCTTGAAAAAGGCGAAAGTCAGCGAAATGTAGCGGGCAATTATGAATAAAATGCTCTTAAACAATAATAAATTATTGTAGTTTTCCAATTATAGGAACTATTTTAATATATCACTATTATTTAATTTATTTAAAAAAATATTAAAAATATTTATTCGATATACAGTCGAGCTTCCCTAACTCGAATCACCATTATCCAGGAAAAAAGTTCGAGTTAGGGAGACTTCGAGATAGGGAATTTTTTTTGTTAGTGTTTTAAATGAAACTACAAATGTTTTCAATCATAAATACATTTCATTTATTTTCAACAAAAAAAGATTCCAGTTTGTTCAAGACCTGTTTATATTCTCAAAAATTGGTTTCTTCGTTTCTTTGCTGTATCCAGAAGAAGTTCCCGATTCAAATGTCATCATAATTAATATTTCATTTTTTAATATAATGAAAAATGTTTTTGCTGACATACCACATTTTTCAACAACTTTAATTTATTTGATCTATTTTCAAATTCCTTAACTACTAATAAGTTTGAATATTTCTTTAAACATTTTTAAGCATAATTGTTGATGCAATATTCTATCTTATTGCATCACCATATGTTAATGTACATCAATATTACATATCCAAACGAGCCGGTAACAAAAGCATATAACAGAAACGAAAACAAATTCAAACTTGACTTGAGATCTTCCCGAAAAATTCGACTTACAGAAGCACGGGCCAATATTTTTGATAGAGTTACGGAGAAATTCGACTTATGGAAGTTCGAGTTAGGGAAGGCGATTTGTATGAAATTTGCTCAGTAAACGCTTTTGCCACTCGATTTTGTTCGAGTTAGAGAAAATTCGAGTTAGGGAAGTTCGAGTTAGGGAAGTTCGACTGTATTTATTCGATAGTTGTATACGATAGTTTTGTACGATAGTTTTATACGATAGTTTTATACGATAGTTCTATACGATATATTTATTCGATATATTTATACGATATTTTTGTATAATAATTTAATACAATAGTTTTATATAATAGTTTTCTCCGATATATATATACGATAGTTTTATGCGATATATTTATACGATAGTCTTATGCGATATTTGTTCATGCAATAGAGCACTGTTGTTACGTCACAGCTTAAAATATTTGAATATGTTCATCACTACTATTTTTATGAACGCTCATTTTTCCAAAAAAATATATCGTATAAATATATCGAATGTCGGGAAAACTATCGGAAAAACAATTTTCCACATTTTCTACAATTTTTCTTCCCTTTTTCTAAATTTTTCCAAATTTTTATTAATTTTCCAGAAATGTAATTATTAATTTTATTTAAAATATATTTTTTTTATAATTAATGCGAATTGAAAAATGTTAATTGACATTGAAAACGAAAAGTAATTAAAATTTTTCACTAGCACTGCTTTTTTCAATGCTAGTTAAATGAAATTTCACAAAGGCCTGCTTATCGACTGTGTGCTGCCAACTCGCGCCAATTATGACGCCGAATGCAAGCAACAAGTTGGCAGCCCGTGCTGCAAGTTGCAAGTTGACATGTTGCATGTGGCATGAGGCATGTGTGTGTTGGCCTTCAATTGTCGACGCAATTGCATTTTTCTAATATTTATTTCTAATTAAAATTTTGAAACTGCCAACGCCAACGTCGACGTCGTCGTCGTCGTCGACAGCGACAGCGACAGCGACGTCAGCGTCGATTGTTCATTGTGCCATGAATATTAATTTGGTTTTTACCGGGCCGCAACAATGCAAACTAAAACCTGAATTACAACTAAATATTTATAACTCATTTTGTGCGATACACACGCACACACACACATGCATGTTTGCAATCGTAGAAATGAGAGTGCTCGACTATGAGATACCCTTCTTACTCCTTGCTTCAAGATTTATTTGTTACTTTCCCGTCTTAAGGAAGATTTATGAATATAGGAAATATCAAAAAGAGGTAAAAGTTTGTTTTATTTTTGCTCGAATTTTACCAGAAGAAGAAGCTAAAATATGTTAAAAGTTATGCTCAATAAAACAAAATATTCTTAGTTAAAAATATACCTGTTAAATAATGATTAGAAATCATAATCATTAGTAATTAGATTATTTTTGTTTTAAAGTCGAACCAATGATTAAATTACAATTATTTTGGGTTTTTCCCAATTATTTAATGACTACTAATAGAAAAAATAAAAAAAAAAATCTTAAATTATTACGATTATTCAAAATAATCAGAAAAAATCAAAAATAATCGTTTTGAGTATTTCGGATTATTTTTGATTTTTTTTGATTATTTTAAATATTCGTAATAATTTTAGATTTTTTAATTTAGATATTAATATACACTAGTCGGCATATTTATTTTGACAACATTTAAAATTAATTCTACTCATAATTTGAACCTACTTCACGTACATTTTGGCATCAATGGAAAGGTCATTTCAATTCCGTTTGAATGATACAAAACTTTTCTTAACCCATTAAGTACCCATTGAAAATTTTGAATTTAAAAAAACGTCAATTTCAAAACTTTTTTCATCGATTTTTTTCAAAAAGTTTTTTGATGCAAAAAAATTCTTCAAACAATTCTAATAGTGACTGCAAAAACAATTTTTCAAAAATCTCTTTGCTAGTATTTTTTATAATTTTTTGAAAACTGCAAAAAATGACTATTTTAACCCCTTTTTCCTACTTTTCATACAAAAAGTGTCATTTTTGCAGTTTTCAAAAAATTATAAAAAATACTAGCAAAGAGATTTTTGAAAAATTGTTTTTGCAGTCACTATTAGTTTTAAAGTCGAACCAATGATTAAATTACAATTATTTTGGGTTTTTCCCAATTATTTAATGACTACTAATAGAAAAAATAAAAAAAAAAATCTTAAATTATTACGATTATTCAAAATAATCAGAAAAAATCAAAAATAATCGTTTTGAGTATTTCGGATTATTTTTGATTTTTTTTGATTATTTTAAATATTCGTAATAATTTTAGATTTTTTAATTTAGATATTAATATACACTAGTCGGCATATTTATTTTGACAACATTTAAAATAATTTGAACCTACTTCACGTACATTTTGGCATCAATGGAAAGGTCATTTCAATTCCGTTTGAATGATACAAAACTTTTCTTAACCCATTAAGTACCCATTGAAAATTTTGAATTTAAAAAAACGTCAATTTCAAAACTTTTTTCATCGATTTTTTTCAAAAAGTTTTTTGATGCAAAAAAATTCTTCAAACAATTCTAATAGTGACTGCAAAAACAATTTTTCAAAAATCTCTTTGCTAGTATTTTTTATAATTTTTTGAAAACTGCAAAAAATGACTATTTTAACCCCTTTTTCCTACTTTTCATACAAAAAGTGTAATTTTTGCAGTTTTCAAAAAATTATAAAAAATACTAGCAAAGAGATTTTTGAAAAATTGTTTTTGCAGTCACTATTAGAATTGTTTGAAGAATTTTTTTGCATCAAAAAACTTTTTGAAAAAAATCGATGAAAAAAGTTTTGAAATTGACGTTTTTTTAAATTCAAAATTTTCAATGGGTACTTAATGGGTTAAGAAAAGTTTTGTATCGTTCAAACGGAATTGAAATGACCTTTCCATTGATGCCAAAATGTACGTGAAGTAGGTTCAAAATTTGAGTAGAATTAATTTTAAATGTTGTCAAAATAAATATGCCGACTAGTGTACATAATCTAATTTAAATATTACCAAGTATAAATATATAACAGCTTAAATTATAAGCTGGCTCTTTAAATGAAAGCTTACCACTGGAAATTAACAAAAAAAATTAAATTAATAGATTCAAAAATATTTTAAATAAACACATCTTAAATTTGATTCTATAAATTACTAAATAAATGCTCGATGCAATGTATTAATATACTAAATATATTCTTTTTGAATTTCAAGCCAATTGTGACATTCTACAAAAGTGTTACCCTAAATTGCTATTGCTCAGACAGCTTTATGTTTCTGCGCAACAAAACATGCCTGACAAAAAACACAAGCTCACCTAAGATTTGAGTTTAGTTCAGAACTGTCCAAAATGCCAAAAGCCTATCCTATTGGGAAAGAAACTCATAATTCTGCCGGCGTCGCAGCCGACACCCGTACAGAGAGAGTAAGAATACATGTGTTCTATAAATAGCACGTTCGGCTGCTTGCTCTCTCACTATGTGCGCCTTTGGCTTTCTGTGCTCTCACGCAGCATCTGATCGGCTGATCCTTTCTGACGTCAGTCGCTGAGCTGCGTGCAATGAGGAGAGACTGAGACAGCGCTAGACTTTCATCAGACACTGCAACTCATGCTTTGCTCTCTTTACGTCGCCAACTGTAACGATGCGACAGTTTAAATTTGCTTTCATTTCATTTTTTGGTGTAAAACAGTAAAACGTTTCGTTGTCTGCGTGTTTCGCTGCCACGCACACAAGCGCATAGTTTGATTGTGACTCTGAGAAGAAAGCCAGACATCAGGAAATTGATTCGACTGCTTATACTTTTGAGCATATTTTCCAACTTCTTGTTGTATGTTTGGACACAGCTGATATACCCTATTAAAAGCAGTTTCAATGGCTAACGGGTAAAATAATAGAAAAACTGTAGACACACACACACAGATACACACACATACATACAATTGCACAAATGCCGACAGTTTTTGGCATAAAATATACAAATGGATATTTTGGTGCGTTGTTGTTGTTGTTGTTGCTGTTGTTGTTGTTGCTGTTGTTGTGTCGCGTGAAAATACACAAAATTAACTTGTATTTAAAATTTAATTAAAACTTTTGCTGTTATTTACATATTCCCTGCGAATGTGTGTGCGTGTGTGTGTGTGTGTGTGTGTGTGTATGATGTTTTGTGCCCTTTGCCTTGTGTGCCCTGCAAAGTAGGCAACACTTTTTGTGATCGCCCCTTACAACTTTCGCTGCTTGCCACGCACTGTGGGGAAATTGCAATGTCTCTGATTCTTAAAAGCTCAGTATGCAAGGAATGTAGAGACTTATTAGTTTGGGACAGTTATTGTCCGTCTGTTGAAGCAACCAAATTTGGTAAAAATACTGTTATGCAAATGACAAATTTTAAATTTTACATGAAAATGAAAATCTACAATTTTTGAGACGAAAATTTCATGGCTTTGTTGAAAATATAAAAAAATTAAAATAAGCCAAAAACCTAGATACCTAAAATTACAAAAAGATGACGATCTAAACATTTTGATTTTTGTATTTAACTAGTTTTAAAGATTTTTTTGTTTAATATAAATATTAAATTTTTAACAATATATTTGTATGTACATATGTGTTTTATTATTTTCATTTTGTTTATTTTATTTGAATTATTGTATTTTAATTGATTATATTTTAACTTTTAAATTAAATTAATAGTTAAAAATGAAAATATTGTAAAAATCCAAATTTTATGATTTAAATAATATATGGCTTAAATATGGGCTAATCCGAAAATTTTTAAACCAAGGGAAAAAACCTTAAATTGTCAATAATTTGCATGTTTTTAAAAAATAGTTGTTTTTTGTTGTAATAGAATATATTTCAGGCTTCAAATTACAAAATCAAAATGATTTTACGGTGGTTTGGTTGTTCATGGCCGAGCTTAATCAATTAATTCCTCTTTTTGCCTCTAAATTTCAATAAATCTTGTAAAAAAAGGGGTATTTTCAATGGCCAAAAAAGTGGGCAAAACGGTCGTCTGAGTGTTTAGAGCTTAGCTCATCTTAAACTTTGTTTAATTTGCTTTTATTTAAGATAAAAGCTTTATCAAAAAAATATTTAAAATATATACTAATAATTTGAAAAGAAGTGTAAGTGTAAAAAGTGTAACGTCCGCAACGTAACGTCCGCAACAGACAAAAACTAAAATTTTTAATTAAGGAGACTACTTGTCTTTATTTTTGATGATGGATTGATATGGTCATATATTCCACTTAATTTTTTGTATTTGGATATTTTTTGTTTGCTATGCAAAGTTCGCTAATATATGTGCAAATGTACGTCAACCTCAAATCGAGTTCCATTCTTTGTAACGACCGCAACGGAACTTTCAGAAAGTCTAATTTTTTTTCAAAAACAGTAAGGCTTTTATCTTAGCATAGGTTTAAGAGTACTTTCAATGAAATGCATTTTTCAGAAAATTTCATTTAAATTCACTAATCTGAACGCGAGCTGTATCAGTTTAAACATGAAAATTTGCGTGCAAATGTAACGTCCGCAACTCAGGATTAGCCCATATTATATTATATTATTTTTTGATATTTATTCAAAGTCTTAAGTATTTCTGCGATATTATAAAAGCTGGAAATCTCTGTAAGAATGTTTATTCTAACCAAACCTTTTGTCTTAAGAAAGTGTTTCTGTTTGGGCAAAATAATTTCATAGGTTCGGTTTCATGAGCCGGTTCGCATAGTCCAAAAACGCGAACCGAACCGGTTGTGCCCGTTTCGGCTTAAAAATGGATTGTAGCCTTGATTTTTGTATGGGTCTGCTTCTAAAATAAGTTAATTTATGTATTCTTGAATATGGTTTAATGTCTGAAATAAGGGAAATCTGCCCATAGTGCAAGGCAACAGGGGCAAAGGGAAGACACTGACACACACTGGGCATTAAATTAAATCATATTGTATAACAGAGCCTCATCCATGTGTGTGTGTGTGTGTGCGTGTGTGTGTATTTAATTGAAATTGCGCGCACAATTTTTGGTTTATTGCATCAAAAAACGCCGCTGTTCAAGTCGAGCAGATGGAGGTGGAGAAAATGAGAAAAGAGAGGGCTAAGGGGGGAGGGGGAAGGGGAAGGGGGAAGGGGGTAGTTGTTCCATTGGGCTATCAGCCATGGCTAAGTGGTTGTTGCGGTTTTGGGCGTTTAGCATAATTAGTCCTTTTGACCGCGTTTTTGTGAAATGCGGCTAAAGCTTGAAACTTAACCCCAAAATGCATTCAACCTAACCTAACCTAACCTAACCTAATCAGACCTAACAGTGAACTCGGCGCTAAAAACTATCATGGCAGAGAAACTACATAATTGTCAAAGAAATAACATGCAATTTACAGAGCAAACGGTATTTAACTGTATTGCAGTATAACACTTTAGTTGTATAACAGTTTAGAAGAATTGTATAACAGTTAATAAGATTTTTACTGACAAAACTTTTATAACAGATGTGCAAAGTGCATGTAAACGCAGTATAACACTTTAGTTGTATAACAGTTTATAAGAGTTGTATAACAGTTTATAAGATTTTTACTGACAACATTTTTATAACAGATGTGCAATTTACATGTAAATGCAGTATAACACTTTAGTTGTATAGCACCTTAGTTTTATAACAGTTTAGAAGAATTGTATAACAGTTAATAAGATTTTTACTGACAACACTTTTATAACAGATGTGCAAAGTGCATGTAAACGCAGTATAACACTTTAGTTGTATAACACTTTAGTTGTATAACACTTTAGTTGTATAACACTTTAGCTGTATAACACTTTATTTGTATAACAGTTCATAAAAGTCTTATCGCTAATGCGTTTACTGACTTTTTATATCGTACAGCATTTTTATAACAGATGTGCAAAATGTACTTAATTGCAGTATAACACTTTAGTTGTATAACAGTTTAAAAGAGTTTTGCTAAAGATGCATTTACTGACTTTTTGTATTATCGTACATGACAGATTTGCAAACTGTTTTTAAATATTGCAAAACACGTAAGTTGTATAACAGTTTTATTCAATTGTTGACCAGCCCATCAAAGTATGCTATAAATATTTGCCACGATTTGAAATGGTAATAAATTTCTAAATGAATTATTTGTGGTTCTTATCGTGTCTCTACTGTACTTTGTTGCTAATGAACAGGCGCTATAAGCAACACACACACACACACACACCAGTAACAAACTATGGGGTAAGCCACTCAACTGATCAGCGCACAGTGGTCATTTTTATTTAAGTTTGGTCTTTTTTCAAAAAATCAAAAATACAAAAAAATTAGAAAAATGTCAGTTATTTATTAAACTTTTGTTCAATTTTTATTTGAAAGCACAAAAGTCTACAAACCATTAAAATAAAAATATTTAAATTAAAATATAAAATAATAATAAAAATATAAAATATAAATTTAAAAAAAAAATTTAATTTTCAAATATTTTGAGCTGATTTGACCACTGTACAGCAACATCGCGAGCAATTTCAATTTATGGTAAATTAATTTGTAATTAATTTTTACGTGCGAGGCGAAATGCAACGAATTGGAACGTATTGGGACTGGAATGGAATGGAATCGCATGGAACAGAGGCGAAATGTATTTCGATTACCATATTGCAGAAATGAGTTCAGTTCAACTCACGGATTTTCGATTTCGATTTTTGGATTTGCATTTGAATTTTGCATCTGTGTTTTTATTTCTATTTCTATTTCTATTTTACGCTAGTTTAGTTTCAATCGCGTCCAATTAAACATGCGGTTCCCCATTTCCGATTTGTGACTGCCCTTCTCCTCTTCTTTTTTTAACCACTGCCCTTTCGGGCCGCCCCCTGTTTCCTGCCACGCCCCCTTTTTGCACAGTTGAGTGAGCTGCGTGTTGAATGCGTTTTGTATTTTTCGGAAATTGAAATTGCATATTTAAATAGGGCAACAGTGGCACCAAACTCTGTGTGACACACCCCCTTCTCTCTCTCTCTCTCTTTCACTCTCTCTCTCTCTTTCTCTCTCTCTCTTTGGTTCGTTTTAAGCCAGCTCTGAGAACAGGAAATAAATGCTTGTTACTCGTACTGGTTACAGTTAGTGAACTGCCACTTAGCTTACGCTTCCATAATTCTTCTGCTCCTCTCATCATTGAACCCTGTACCTATTTTCGTCAAGGGAATGATGACCAGCAGTAATTTTACCAACTCATGGTTATTCATATCTATTTCTACAAATGTAAATTTTAATGTAAATATTTATTTTTGTAACTACAGGGTATCTGCCTGTCGAGCTCTCTTCTCTCATAATCACACCCTGTACATATTTTCATCAAGAGTATTTGTAATTATCTTTAATTTAACCCACTTAAAGTTATTTAAATATTTATTTTATTAACTACAGGGTATCTGCCTGTCGAGCTCTCTTCTCTCATAGTTACACCCTGTACATATTTTCATCAAGAGCATTTGTAATTATCTTTAATTTAATAGACTCAAAGTTATTTAAATATTGATTTTAGTAACTACAGGGTATCTGCCTGTCGAGCTCTCTTCTCTCACAATTACACCCTGTACATATTTTTATCAAGAGTATTTGTAATTATCTTTAATTTAACCCACTCAAAGTTATTTAAATATTGATTTTACTAATTACAGGGTATCTGCCTGTCGAGCTCTCTTCTCTCATAACTATACGCTGCACCTTAATTTTACCAACTCAAACTTGTCTCTATTTCTACAAATGTTGTCTATTTAAATATTGATTTTAGTAATTACAGGGTATCTGACTATCGAGCTTTCTTCTCTCATAATTATACCCTGCATCTACTTTCATTAAGGTTATTATGATATGTAAGTATCATTAATTTGAGCAACAAAAAGCTATTTTTTATCTACTTCAAATATGTATATATTTCAGTAACTACAGGGTATTTACCAGACTAGCTTACTTCTCTCATGATTATTTTCAAATTTTAATTTTAATTTAACCAACTCAAATTTATTTGTTGCTCTACAAACGTTGTCTGTTTAAATATTTATTTTATTTACTACAGGGTATCTGGCTGTCGAGCTGTATCGCTTACAGCATTCTTATCGCATTTGTTAAGCTGATTGCGAGTGGGAAATGCGGGAATTGCTGTTATTGTCCGTTATGTCCCTGTTTCCTGATTAGCTGCACACACATTTCAAATTCCATTTGACTTTAGATTCTGTGATTAGCAAACCGGATATTGAGTATTGAGTAGAGCTTACCTTTCCGTATCCGTATCCTGTTCAAAATCAGACTGGAAAAAAGCCCCAAAAATCAACTGAAAATTAAATATAATTCAACTTTTAAACTTAAGCTCTATGGTAAGAGAATTGAAGCGTAATGTAAAGATTGTTAATGCGTTACTGAAAAAATCAAATTTTCAAAGAAAAAATTAAAATAATCTAGAATTATTTATATTCAGGCGTGCCACAGAAATCGCAAGCGAAATGGAATTCCACAGAAAGCATTTCCGCACGGAAATTTCCGAGGTGCCACAGAACTTCGAATGATTTTATGTTTTTTAGCAATTTCATCAACCTTTTCGAAGTAGGCTGCTTAGGGTTGACACCTGCTCAGATTAAATTACCCAAGGGTTTGTTTAGCAACTTTTTTAGGTTTATCATTATAGAACAAAAGGTTTTTAATTTTTTTCTTATTTAATTTATATAATTTAATATATTTATATAATAATTGACTTTGTTTAGCTACAAAACATTTAAAAGAAATTGGCGCGACAAAATAAAAGTTACTCGACAATTCTAGCGATTGTCTGCCATTAGTCTGGCAACTCTTCGTGACAAATGTTTTCACAAATTGCACAATAAGTCAAAGGTTTTTTTCGGTTAAACTTGATTTACCTCAAAATAACTATTTATTGAATGCTTAATTTAAAGAAAACAGAAGTGGTTCCATATATATATTTTAAATACCTTACTTCGAATTCTGACTAAAAAATGTGGCATCGCTGCCCCTGACTTCGAAAATCTAAATCTAACTAGGTGGCAGCATCGGACGCCAGCGGATTTAGCGCTAGTTTATTTCGCGTAAAATTATTCTGCGAATTGAACTGTGGCACAGCGAAATGAAATTGAGGTGAAATTCAAGCGAAAGCGATTTCTGTGGCATCCCTGATTATTTGTGTAAGGCCTGTTCTAGAAACAAGATAAATAACAAGTAATTTATAGTATATTCTACAATTTATACATACCTCTTGACCCAAATCAACCCCACGTTGCACAATAAATAAAGTCATTTGAATTTGTTTAATTTCATTTTATTCTTATTTGAGTTTTTCTTTTTGTCACATAATACCTTTTATTTTCTGCATTCTGCTTTCTGTTTTTGGTTTCAATTTTTTTCTTTTTATTTCCATTTTTTTTTTTGTGTCGTTTGTTATGGTAAAATAATAGAAAGATGAATTTATAATCATTCGCAATGTTGAGTTGTTCAGTAATTTGTAATTTGTTTGCTTTTTTGCATTCATATTTCATTCATATTGTATAGTTGTAGTACTCGCATATGTATTTGTTTATATAGTATATATAGACGTATATATGTATAGTTTTTCATGTAGTTTATATATATATATTTATTTATTTGTTTTTAGCTTATATGGCAACATAATAGTAACTTACAGTCGTCTCGATTGTGTTTTTTTTCTCATGTGTGGAAATCGCTTTTCATTTTATACAAATCGACAATTTTTCAACTACTCCTTATTGTGTTTTAGGGAGGGAGGGGGGATTGAAGAGAGGGGATGGTATACGTTTTAAAAAACGATTAATAATTGCACGAATTCTGAACTTGCGCCGATTAACGATAGCGATAACTAAACGATAACGTATTTTATGTTACAAACGCAAAAAGCTAATTGCTATAAAACTAAGTGCTATTTGTGTCTTACTTGTCCACTGTCCAGCACTGTTTGCAGTTCTCTTACACATCTAGTTATCGATATTTATCGATTACAAAAAAAAAAATACAATTATTATGATTTGGTTTGCGTTCTACTTAAGATAAGCCTAAAACTGTAGTTTATATATTTATTTATGCATTTAACGCGCTATTCTAAATTTAAGTTTAGTTATCAACTTAGTTATCGATAGTTATCGATAGCTATCGATAGTTATCGCTAGCTATCGATTTTAATTCGTTTTTTGTAGCACTTTTATTACTTTTGGTTTTGCTTTGCTTTTTTTGTATACTCATGAATTTCGTCTATATAGGCTGTATATATATATTATATATATATTGTATATATACTTGGTTTTGTAGTGTAGTGTTAGCATAATATACATACACATATATATGCATATATGTATATTTAAACTATGTAGCTCTCTATGTTTTATATATATGTATATATAGTATTCTATTCTATTTTATATATTTATATTGTATTCTATGCCTTTCAACTTTTCAACTTCCTGCTGCATTGCATTTGTAGCTGTTCTTTCTTTATCCTTGTTTAATTTCCTTCTGCTTTTTTTCATACCCTTGCAGAGAGTATATAGAGTATATGCATTTGATTTATTCGTCTGTCTTTGTGGATGGAACTTGGCTTATCATATATCGATCTAAATTTGAGTTGATTTCATTCAGTTTCTTCTAATGAAACAATCTGCAAGAGTATTTAAGCTTCGGCTTTGGCCAAAGACAACAATTTGCTTCTGTTTTATATATATTTTTTATATTTAATTATAGATATCTGGTGTGTATACTTTATATGAATATTTACTTTTGATTTTTATTTTTATTTTAGTTTTATTTTTAGTTTTATTTTTCCTGCATTTCTTCGCTATTTTCTCTGGTTTTTTCTTCAATTTTCTATATATACTATATGTATTTGTTTAAGTTTTTGTTTTCTTTAGTTATTGTCCACCCATCCAGTTTACGGAAATTCTTATTTTGTTGCTGTATCGCGGTTTTTTTATACCCTTGCAGAGTATGATATCTATATCTATATATCTGATAGAATGACGTAGAATTTACAGATCTTGAGAATTTGATCAGAAGCCGCTTTAAATGGGAAGATCTTAAATTGTTATTCTATAATTATTTAAGCTTTTTTTTATAACTCTTTGTCGCAGAGCCCAACGGTAAGAGCTAGAAGGCTTCAATTTTCACATTTCTTTTTTTTTTAATATTTTCAATAGTTTCTGCAAGAGTATTTAAACTTCGGCTTCAACCAAAGTTAATTTATATTTGTATTTTGTTTTTTTTGTTTTTAAATTGTTGTATTTTTTTGTTGCTGTTGTTTAAGTGTGGGGGAATACGCAATAATAAATTAAAATAACAAATTTGTATTTATAAATAACACAAAAATGTTGTGCATAATCAATAATTGCCCATAAATAAAATCAAACAAAACAGAAAGTCGAAAGCAATTGAAAAGCAGATATATGTATGTATGTAAATATGTGTGACTGTGTCTATAAAATATATATGTACATTAGGGTGTCCCTTATTTGGTCAAAGTCAATATTTTTAAACGCATACGGGCTAGTTCTGTTCATTAGGTCCTAAAGCACTCAGAAATAAATTTTTACCTCAATCGGAGTATGATAACCCGTGCCGACTTGGATCGGAAAATTTAAAGATTATATGG
Organism: Drosophila subquinaria; assembly: GCA_037043405.1. Taxonomy (NCBI): domain Eukaryota; kingdom Metazoa; phylum Arthropoda; class Insecta; order Diptera; family Drosophilidae; genus Drosophila; species Drosophila subquinaria. Next base: position 17,043 of record JBAMBL010001803.1, read on the forward strand.
GACAAAAAATTTTTTTTCTTTTTTTTTTTAATTTTTTATTTTTTTATTTTGTTTATTAGGTCATAAAGAACTCAAAACCAAGTTTACACCTTAATAGGAGTAAGATAACCCATTCAAATTTGCATCGAAACATGAAAAAACAGTATTTTAACACTGATTAGACATTTTTCGATGATTTTTCATGTTTCGATGCAAATTTGAATGGGTTATCGTACTCCGATTAAGGTGTAAACTTGGTTTTGAGTTCTTTAGGACCTAATAAACAAAATAAAAAAATAAAAAATTAAAAAAAAAAAAAATTTTTTTTTCCCATATAATCTTTAAATTTTCCGATCCAAGTCGGCACGGGTTATCATACTCCGATTGAGGTAAAAATTTATTTCTGAGTGCTTTAGGACCTAATGAACAGAACTAGTCCGTATGCGTTTAAAAATATTGACTTTGACCAAATAAGGGACACCCTAATGTACATGTATACTAAATAAATATTAGGCCCGAAAATATTTATAATATTGCATGAATATGATAAGGCAGCAATTAATTTATGACAGTGTCTGACAAAATGTGTGCGTGGGAGCGCACAGTGGGCAAAAACGAAACAAATTTAGTTTAAATTTCAACAATATTGTTCAGTTTCGGCATTTTTAAAATAATTAACGGCTTTATTCAAAAATTATTATTTTGCATATGAATAAATTACGAAAATTGTAAATTATAAGTTAATATAAACATAAAGATAATAATTTTTAGTTAATTTAAAAAATAAGAAAACTATTTTATTTTTAAAAGAAAAAATAAGCAACAAAATACGAAAGCAATTCAACGAGTTTTCCCACTGTGCAGAAGGTGGAATAGTAGTGGGCGGGGGCCAGTGCAAGCTTACTCTCACACATACACACACACACACACACACACACTTACACACACACATTGACACCCGCAAATAAAGGAATGCAACACATAAAATAGAAATTTGTAGGCATGCAATTAAATTTTGACTCTCTCTATCTGCTTGTGTGTGTGTGTGTGTATGTGTGTGTGTGTGTATTTTACTTGTATTTAGGCTGCTTTGATAGCTATGTTATTATTTTTTTCTCTTGTATGAATTTTGCGGTTTTGTGGCTTTTAATGTGTTATTTTGTTCGTGTTTTCCCTTTTTATATGCCCATCATAATTTAAGCATTTTGTTGTTATACCCTATAATACCCTTGCAGAGCGGGCATTCTAGTTGATGCATTTTCATTTAGACGGCTGTCGATGTCAACCAAAAATTCCTTTTCAAATACAGTCATATTTTCAAATAAATAAATTACATTGAATAAATTTAAAAGTGAATTTGATTGTAAGAATAGGAATTGAACAAAATAGGAAAATATAAAAGACTTTTAGAAACAAATTCCCAACAATTAATTTAAATTATGTAATCAAAACTGACAAAAAATTTAAAAGCAATTGTTATTAAAACAGTGGTGTCCAAACTCACACACACAAACAGCGAAACACGAAGTGAACGAAACGTTTTACTGCTTTACACTGAAAGAATTAAATGCAAGCATATTCGCACTGTCGCATCGTTGCAGTTGGCGAAGTTAAGAGAGCAAAGCAACAGTTGCAGTGTCTGATAAAAGTCTAGCGCTGTCTCAGTCTCTCCTCATTGAACGCAGCTTTGCGACGGATGCTTCGTGAGAGAGCAAGCCGTCAAACGTGCTATTTATAGAACAGAGGTATTCTCGCTCTCTCCATACGTGCGTCGGCTGCGACGCAGGCAGAGTTATGAGTTCCTTTGTCATTTTGGACACCATTGATTTAATTCCAATAAAAGTATTGCTCGTATTTAAAGGAAATTTTGTTGTTTGTCATAGCAAAGTTGGACTGTATTTCATTTATGTAGCTATCATAGGAACAATCAGTGTATTTATAGTATGTTTTCATTGCCAAACTATAACTTAGGCTGTCGTAGGAACAAGCTGCAAGGGTATCTCAATATTCTTTCATATCGTTTTCTTTACTAAATTAAATTCTATATCTTTTGTAATATTACCATAATGCGACCTTTGTTGCTGCTGCTGTTGTTGTTGTTGTTGATGTTGTGTTGCATTTGTTGCAGAAGGAATGTTGCAAGCCAAACGAATCCTGAGCTCGTTGCAAAAACGTTAATATCAAATTTGAATGCGGCATCAAAAATGCGAAATGCAGTTGCAGTTGTTGTTGTTGTGGTTATAGTTGTTGTTGTTGTGCATTTTTGTTGTTGTTGTTGTTGTCAACGTATCAGAAGTCCCGTATCGGGTGACCAACGATTCGCTCGATAGTACATATCCTTGTACATGGAAGGACATGCATTTTGATTCTGTTTGCATAAAAAGTATGTAGAGAAAAAAAGGTATGGATTATTATACCCACTACAAAGAAGTAAAAGGGTATATTGTAACGTTATCTATGATAATAAGCTATCATCCAACTTAATCGCAAGAAGTTAGGAGAAATAGAACGGTAGTAATGCCATATTTCAGTTTTTAAGCAATGTTAGTGCCTAAAAGTATGCAATACTTTTTTTTTTTTTTAAATTTAAATAAGTCAGAATCTCGACTATATCCGCTTATTTTGAAAAAGTTTATGCATAAAAGATATTCTCAAAATATATTGAAAGAGCTTTTTTTATTAATTTATCGAAAATGTATTTAATGCCCAGAAAGGTTTAATTCCTTGTTAACAAATATGCTTTACACTTAATAATAACACATATATTTTTGTAGTTTGAAATTATAACAATTAAATATGTTCATTTTGAGCTTTGAAAACGATTTTGAAGCCGATCGGACAAAAGTGAATAAGACCCTTAAATTTAGTATCGAATTCGATTTATGAAAAAGTTTTCTTGAATTGTTTGTCGCTCACCTTATGACGCTTAAAATCTATGTTCGTCCTTACGGTTCTATGGTGTAAAGGTTGCACGGGTCGCGCATTATTGCCTAAGGGAGCTTTCGGAGTACTCTCGGAGCCTTGCATCAGTCGTCGGAGTTGATATAACTGCAATTGCACAGAAACAATAAAAAATATTAATTAGTTGACAAGATAAACTCCAAAAGCATTATATAGTAAGTAAATAAAGGGCCAGATCAGCTTTACAGCTATTTTGTCACTCTTGCGGATTAGAATTCCCAACTGGTTCTAGCGTCTCAAAGATGACAAGTGAAAGTAATGCAAATAAGTTCAAATCATATACTTTCTTCTATTTATATATATTTACTCTAATTTTTATTGAAAATGGTAAGCCAAAAGGCAAATTTTTCAATAAATCAAGGCACTGCTTTACTGTAATCAATGTACATAAAAAAGAAGCAAATAAAAAAGACACAGAAATTGATATGTGAACAAATTTGACAGCGACTTCCCTTTCCTTATTCAGTTGATCTATGTTAATTCGTTTGATTAATGCATTGTTTCTGATTAAGTTATATTATTGACTATTGTTGCTTGGATTTCAACAGGCGAATTAAATTTTTTTTAAATATTTAATTTGATTTGCTGCATATTTTTTGTTTATTTTTTTGTATTTTTGCATTTAATGTTTTTTTGTTCTAGTTACAGAATTGTTGTTGTTGTTGTGCGCGGCACTTAATGCGTATATGCAAATTGATTAAACTAACCAAATATTGTTTTTTAATTATGCGCAGAGTAGCGCGTTGACCGCGACTGAGCCGCAGTCCAACCGATTTAATTCCCCCCCCCCCCGCGCCATTTATCTGAAATTGTATAATTGCATTTGCAACAACAAAAAATAAGAGAAACAAAATAAAATAAAAACAAGTAGGAAAACTACAGTCGACTGTTGCTCGACTGTCGGATGCCCAGCCCTTCAATTCAATCACAAAAAATTAAATTAAAAAAATAATAATAAATATAAAAATAATAATGAAAAAGATAAATTTTATTTTAATCTATTATCCTACTAAATCGCATCAGGAAAGGATATAAGTCTATATAAATTGTTACGGCTGTTTTAATTTTTTGAGAACCGCCTAAAAGTATGCAATAAATTGTATACCATAAAATATTAAAAGATTACAACTATAAATAAGCATTGACATTGTTTTTGGTTGATTATTTAGTTTTTAATTATAACAAAATATTAAAAAAATATTTAAAAATATTAATAAAGTCGAATTTTATAATTTGAAACATCAAACTTATCAACCTGCATTTAAATTGTTTTGAAATCTCTTTTAGTATAGACTTTATAGATTCCTAAACTTTTTTGAAGCTGCTGGTTGTAATAAGCTGTATACAGGGTATCTCACAGTCGCAATATTTTCGATCAAACAAGTAAGCAACAAATAAAAAAATATATAAATTAAATAAAAAATATAGTAAACAAATTTTAATTAAATATTTAAATTAATAATTCAATAAAGTATAATACAATTTGAAATTTTCAACTTAATTGATAAAAATATTGTCACAATATATGTTTGTCACAAACTCATAAGCCTATGAACTTTTTGCGTACTGGGAAAAAAGAGAAAAAAAAACTCTTCCCTAATTGCAATTGCAAAACTCAAATGCATTTCATTATTTGCGGTCGCTTGTAAAATCAATGAATCCCATTGACCCTCAGCTGAGGGGGGACTTAAGGAAGGAGAGGGGGGAAGGGGGCGGTAATTGCTTTACCTCTTGTTTCGTGATATAGATGGGCTTATTAACTATTATCCAGACGGTGCTCTCCCAGCAGCCCGGATGCGTGGTGGATCCTTCGTACGTGATATAATGATCCGTATTGGGCAAAAGCGACCGCACCGATATGTGTCGGATGGGCGTCGAGAAGCCTGCAAGAATCAGAAGGGAAAGTAATTTATAAAAATGGGAATTAATTATTCAATTAATAAATTGAGAAAAAAGAAATGGACTTCAATAGATTCTTAGTTATTTTAAATTGTATTAAATATAATATATTTAAATATAAACAATTAAATTTTGAATACAATGCATTAGTTACAGTGCATTATAAAAGTCTAGCGCTGTCTCAGTCTTTCCTCATTGAACGCATATCAGCCGCTGACATCAAAGAGGATCAGCCGATCAGATGCTGCGTGAGAGAACAAAAAGCCGAACATACGCGTCGTGAGAGCGCAATCCAAAGAATGTGCTATTTATAGAGCACACGTATTCTCTCTCTCTCTCTCTATACGTGTGTCGGCTGCGATGCTGGCAGAATTATGAGCTCCTATCCAATGGGATTGGCTTTTGACATTTTGTACGTCACTGATTTAGACAGATGAGATGAAGAGTTTATTTTCATGGGATAAGGATCGAATAAGCCATACCAGGGGTGGGCAGCTAGTGACTAAACCAGCTCGACGAGCACTTTCCGCTATTTTTGCATTGTGGGTGAATGTGATATCGAAATGGTAATAAAACTGGAACGGGGATGTCAACAGTTTGCAGATAAAATGTAAACTCGCTATAAATACTTCAACAAGAGGATTCTTCAAAGGTAAAGAGAAGTACAAAAATTATATATTTATTGAAACTACGGAAATCTCTTTCACTTGAATTTGACGTCAATTTGTATGACATTTACGTAATTTTTCAGGTGAAAGAGATTTCTGTAGAACACCCGTACACTTTTTAAGAGTGAAAAAATCAATTATTAAAAAAATAGTTTGCAGCTGGAGATGCCGGGGATTGAACCCGGGGCCTTTCACATGCAAAGCGAACGCTCTACCACTGAGCTACATCCCCTGCGTTGAGGGTGTGTTGAAATTGATTGTATATCTATTGATAGACTCAACTAACCAGACTAATCATTAAATGTAGAGTCTACACTTCATACAGTCAACCAGAAGAATTCTGTTTTGAATAAAAGCTTCATCTTTTAGACTTTACTTGCTTTCTACATGCATAGATACAAATGAAAGGGTTCTGAACGATTACGATATTCCAAATTAACAAAAATGGGAATTTTTCTTTTAATAAACATTTATTTTCACAAATGTTAGTAAAAATAAATAAATTTCCACTTTAATATAAGTATGCTCAACAATTTATTTGAAAAAAGTTTCAAATAAGAAAGAAACCAATTTCAATTTATCAATAAAAATAAAATTGAAAATGTTTTTACTATAAATAAGAGTTATTTTTAAGTGGATATTATACAAATTTAAAATGAAATTTAAACAGCAATTTGCAAATGAAACAACACACTATTTATTTTTGAGACAAACATCTAAATTTTAAGACAACTTATTTATTTGTTCCCCTATTTTTAGCATATTTAAAAATTTATAATAAATTATAATTAAATATCGATCTTTTATAGGTTAATTTAGAAAAATGATCTTTCAACTTGTACATATTTGTTACAGTGACTAGTTCATGCAACCCTTTCTGACTCTTTGAACATGAACAGGGTATGGGAATCAAAGTTCAAGGTGCAGCTCTTCAGTTGCCTGCAGTTCAAATAGTGCCAAAGGTGCCTCGATGCCTCGCCATTTATTCCTTAGCTCCCTCTTTCGCAATATACACAAATAAATATGAATGCAAAACGTCTGCGAGTCCACAGACCTAATGAATAATTCAGACTAGACTCAGGGCGGGAAGACGGGGCTAAAGGGGGGTAAACACTCGTTGGGGTCGCCTTCTATGTTGTTGGTCACTTGAACGTCGTGTCGGGGCAACGTCGACTTCATTCATACAAATCATTATGCCAAGCCGGAAATGAAGCGACTCGCGGTTTATGAGGCGGCGGAAAAACGCGCACGGAATCCACGTAGACATCGACGAAGGGCGATTGAAGGGAAGAGAGGAGAAGGGAAGAGAGGGGAAGGCAAGTTAAGGGTATTCCGTTGAAGGCATTCCTACACAATTATTTGCATCACAATTGTTCATTTCAGTTTTCTTTTTTTTTTTGTATACGTGCCTTGAATTGTACACTCTGCAAAAATATCAAAGCTATCAATTATCGATAAATTTAATCGAAATCGATGGCTATAATTGATTAGCGGCTCTTGATCCAAATATCGTTAAATTATTTTTAACCGATATACTAGTTTAGAAAATCGGGCAATAATCGATAAATTAAAATTTATCGAAATCGATGACTAAAATTAGTCGATATCGATATAATATGCTTCAAAATAACGTTGAATTATTTTGCAACTATATACTAGTTTTGGAAAATCTAGCAGTTATCGTTAGATTTGATCGATTTCATGTTATTGCAATGATCGATAGCTGAATTAATATCAATATGAGTTAATTATGAATTACTTCTGCTTTCTGTTAAAGAAGGAAAAATTATAGAAACAATCTGAAAAGCGAATCAGTTATTTTTGGTCAATTATCGATTTAATTTATCGATAACAAGCAATAATTTATGTGAGAAGCAAGTGTCGATAGACACCTATTGTCGATTACAAATAATTACATTTTTGTTACTTATCGATTTATTAAATCGATAGCAATAACAAGCAATAATTCTGCTGAGTAGCAAATATCGATAGATACAGGTACAATCGATAGTAATCGATAAGTAATTACATTGATCTATGTGATATTGATATATGTATATTGAAT
>JBAMBL010001806.1:0-46876 GCA_037043405.1 Drosophila subquinaria
ATTTAAAGCAAAATATACAGGGATGCCACAGAAATCGCTTTCGCTTGAATTTCACCTCAATTTCAATTCGCAGAATAATTTTACGCGGAATAAACTAGCGCTAAATCCGCTGGCGTCCGATGCTGCCACCTAGTTCGATTTAGATTTTCGAAATCAGGGGCAGCGATGCCACATTTTTTAGTCAGAATTCGAAGTAAGGTATTTAAAATATATACATACATATATGGAACCACTTCTGTTTTCTTTAAATTAAGCATTCAATATATAGTTATTTTGAGGTAAATCAAGTTTTACCGAAAAAAACATTTGACTTATTGTGCAATTTGTGAAAACATTTGTCACGAAGGGCTGCCAGACTAATGGCAGACAGTCGCTAGAGTTGTCGAGTAACTTTTATTTTCTCGTGCCAATTACTTTTAAATTTTTTGTAGCTTAACAAAGTCAATTATTATAAAAATGAATTAAATTATATAAATGAAATAAGAAAAAAATGAAAAACTTATTTTTCTGCAATGAAAAACCTGAAAAAGTTGCTAAACAAACCCTTGGATAATTTAATCTGAGAGGGTGTCAACCCTTAGCAGCCTAGTTCGAAAAGGTTGGTGAAAATGCTAAAAAACATTAAATCATTCGAAGTTCTGTGGCACCTCTGAAATTTCCGTGCGGAAGTGCTTTCTGCGGATTTCTAATTCGCTTGCGACTTCTGTGGCATCCCTGTATATCTTAATTCTAACCAAAAAAATGAATTAATTCAAAAAAAAAATCAATTGCATTTAATCACGTTATTTTCAGTTATAAAAGCGATACGCAAATCTAAATCAGAATTTATTTCTTAGTACTTTTTATTATTATTAAATACTTAATTCTTAGGCAACAGCTTTGAGTTGATGTTAAATATGTAAATAAGGAATAAATATTCAGGGGTGCCACAGAATTTTCTTTCGCTTGAATTTCACTTAAATTTCATACAAATTTAAGTGAAATTCAAGCGAAAGCGATTTCTGTGGCACCCCCGATAATTCAGTCGAGTAAAGAAAATTCCACAAGTCGAACATTTTCTTTGATCGACTGTCTATCGATAGGACTTCCCGATTGAGTCTCAACTCAATCTAAAATCGATACGCACCTCTGTAGAGGACCTTGTTGAATGTGCTCGTTATGATGCGCAGCTCGGGATTGGGCGTCTCGCCAATTTGCACCATTAGAGAGAGTCCGACAATGCCCTGGGATTTGTGCTGTGCCTCGGACATGTTGTGATACAGCTCCTTGTTGAAGCCATAGATTTGTATCTGAATAGACAGACAGAACAGAACAGAATAGAATAGACAGAACGTATGATAGTTAACATGAAATGAGTTTTCACCTCCCTTCCCCACTTTTTCTTTCGTGTAGAAAACTCACCTCGCCGGGGAAACTGTAGCCCTGGATGAAGTGCTCGGAGCCGCGACTGTTGTCGGTGCCGTAGTGTATGTAAATCTCCTCGAATTGATAGCGATAGGCCAAAGGACCGCCGGATATGTTAACGTGCTGTTTTGTGTCCTTGTCCACGCGAAAGACGAGCGACTGTCCAGTGTTGTGCAGCGTGCCGGAAACCTGTTGACGACAATTGAACGACATCAGAACGGTGTACAACCAACCCAACAACCCTACAACCCTACAACCCTACAACCCTACAACCCTACACCCAACACAATCAATAAACATGGCGTCAGTTATGGACAAAAAGTTTTGTACACATGTCTCCTCTGTTCTCTACTCTTCTCTTCTCTCCTGTCCTCCCTGAGGAGGTGAGAAAGCTATTACTGAGCGAAAAATGAATTAAAAAAAAACTGTGAAAAATCTCACTATTTGCACTTCTTCTGTTTTGCAAGATAAACGTTTTTTATACACTTGACTCTTAATAAATTTGGGCATGTAAATACAGTGAACCACAAATGTGTTTATACAGCATAAATTTGTCAAATTTGCATATAATAAACATGTTTTGATGCGTTTTTTTTATATTAATCTTTTATTCAATTAAATCCCGTTCGAATGATGCAAAAATTTCTTTAACCCATTAAGTACCCATCAAAAATTTTGAATTTTAAAAAAGTAAATTTTTCAACCTTTTTTCCTCGATTTTTTCCTAAAAATATTTTGATGCAGAAAAATTCTTCAAAACAATTCTAAAAGTGACTGCAAAAAAAATTTTTCTAAAATTGTTTTCCTAGTTTTTATTTATTATTTTTTTAATATCCTAAAAATGACGATTTCAACCCCTTTTTTCTACTTTTCACACAAAAAGTGCCTTTTTTAGCAATTTTCAAAAAATTCTAAAAAATACTAGCAAAAATAGTTTTGAACATTTTTTTTTTGCAGTCACTCTTAAAATTGTTTGAAGAATTTTTCTGCAATAAAATATTTTTTGGAAAAAATCGAGGAAAAAAGTTGAAAAATTTACTTTTTTAAAATTCAAAATTTTCGATGAGTACTTAATGATTTAAAGAAATTTTTGCATCATTAGAACAAGATTTAATTGAATACAAGATTTATATAAGAAACCCGCATCAAAACATCTTTATTTTACGCAAATTTGACAAAGTTATGCTGTATGAAGACATTTGTGGTTCACTGTAGATTAATGTACACAATTATTTTCACTGCAAATACGTTTCATATCATGTTTTTAAATAAATAGTTATAATTATAAATTACATTCAGCTCAAATATGTTTTATATTAAAATCAATTATTATTTTTTGCTAATATTTTTTATGATTTTTTGAATGGGATAAGCTCAGAAAAATTGTGTAAAAAAATGTAAAAAATATTAGCGAAGGGATTTTTGAAAAACTTGTTTGCAGTCACTATTTGAATTGTTTCGCAAAACTTTTTGCATCAAATAAATTTTTGTTTAAATTCAAATCAAAAGTTTCAAAAGAAGACTTTTATAAAAATACCAAATTTTTAATGGGTTCTTAATGGGTTAAGGAAAGTTTTGTATCGTTCAAACGGAATTTAAATGACCTTTTCATTGATGAATAGATTTAACTTTAATTCTGTCAAAATACTTAGGCCTACTAGTGTATTCTGCAATTACAAAACACACACATTGCGTGCTCCATTAAAGCTCGCGCTGATGGCGACTTTTCATGACATTTGAACAGTCGTTGTAGTGCGATCCAATAAAGTGAAGATCAACTAAGCAAAGACTGATTACGGAAATGATCCTATAAAATACAGAGGTGGTCAAATATATTTACACAAAACTAAGCTTAAATCTACTCATAATTTAAACTTATTTCAAGTAAATTTTGGCATCAATGGAGAGGTTATTTGAATTACGTTTGAATGATACAAAACTTTCCTTTCGAATTTTTGTAAAAGTCTCCTTTATTGACTTTTTTCCTCGGTCTCAAACAAAAAATGTCAAACAAAAAGAAAAATTCTTCAAACAATTCTAAAAGCGACTGCAAAAAAAATTTTCTAATATATTTTTCCTAGTATATTTTATAGTTTTTTGAAAACTGCATTTGTGTGAAAAGTAGGAAAAAGGGGTTAAAATCGTAATTTTTAGGATTTTCAAAATTATAAAAAATACGACCTAAAATATTTTTAAAAAATTTTTTAGTCACTCTTAAAATTGTTTAAAGAATTTTTCTGCATCAAAATATTTTTAGGTAAAAATCGTGGAAAAACGTTGAAAAATGGATTTTTTTAAAATTCAAAATTTTCGATGGGTACTTGATGGTTTAATGAAATTTTTGCATCATTAGAACGGGATTGAATTGAATAAAAGATAAATATAGGAAACCCGCATCAAAACATGTTTATTATACGCAAATTTGACAAATTTATGCTGTATGAAGACATTAGTGGTTCACTGTAATTAAATTGCATAAATTTACTTTTATGAACTTTTAAATTAACATTTTGTTTACATTTAAGTGTATTATGATTGATTTTTATTTTAATATATAACATAATTTAATTTGTAACAGTGTATGCCCCCCTGTGTCATAGTGAGTGACCCTACCTTGTGCTTATCAATGTGCAACGTTCGCAGGTACGGATCGAAGAGCAGCTTATCGGGCACCACATCGATGGGTGACTGGCGTCGTCCTTTGTTGCACATGTTCCACTGTGGATTGATGAGGCCCCAGAAGCTTGGACCTGCAACATGAAATGTGTACAATATGTGTATGTGTGTGTGTGTTAAATTTGTATATCAGCTATCGGGTAAAGATTGTTAAAGTCGAGTGTGCTCGACTTGCAGATACCCGAGCGATTCCAACAATTGATTGAAGATTGAAGCGATTTAAGATAAATATATGTATTCTGTTAGTTAAATAAGTGTACAGTCTGTTCTCTCTTGTTCTTTTATTCGAGTGTGCTCGACTTGCAGATACCCGGTCAATTCAAACAATTGAATAATATTGAATCGAGTTAAGAAAAATATATATATTCTGTTAGTTAAATAAGTCTACAGTTTTTTTCCTTTCCTTTTCTTAAGTCGAGTGTGCACGACTTGCAGATACCCGAGCACTTCCAACAATTGAATAAGATTGAATCGAGTCGAAAATGATATATACATATGTATACATTATATAAGTTAAATAAGTCTACTGTCTGTTCTCGCTTCCTTTTCCCATTTCTTTACTTAAGTCGAGTGTGCTCGACTTGCAGATACCCGGTCAGTCTTTTTAGCTGAAACCTTTCAGATAGAATCGAATGATTTCTATTCTACAAGTTAGTAAATTTCCTCTGAGCTCTCTTTATTATGTTCACTGTTTTGAGTCGAGTATGCTCGACTTGGCAAAAGTTGGTAACTCTCGTTAAATAAATCAATCTATATTTTATATGCACTTCTATTCTATAAGTATGGTAGTAAATGAATAAATGGCGTAATTTTTAAGTTCTTTGACTGTAAGAACTCATATTTTATTTTTAAGTTTTTTCGAGTGAGCTCGACTTGCAGATGCCCGTTCAATTCTTTTTTTCATCTCTTTTATCTCTTCTCTTCTTTTTATTCACTTCACTTCTCTTCCCTTTAATTTCCTCTCTTGAACTTTATCGCTATGAGTCTCTATTGGGCCATTTGCTTTATTACAGGGTATTTCGTATGCACAAAAAAAGCAGCTCTGAATTCAGTTGAGCATGAGAGATGGCTGTCAAACGTTTTCCCTGATGCTGAAATGGAAAACGTGTCCTATTCGCCTCTCAAATGCAAACAGCGACGGCATGCGAGTACAGCAGGTACAGCAAAGGGGGTTGGGTTGGGTAGGGTCGGGTCGGGTAAGGGCTAAGGGTTGAGGGTCGGGGGGGTTGAAAGTTCGATGAGTTGGACAATTCAAACACCAAATGAAATTTCATAAGCTTCGCGCTGATGTCGACCTGCCCGCTGTCCGTCAGTTTAAATAGCAATTAAATGATCCAATGGGAGTACCTACCACTACCGTCCTGCCTACCCTACCCCTACGCTACCCTACCCTACCCCTACCCCACACATTCTCCATGTGTTGTTGATGTGACAGACAAAACTGTCGAAACTTTTCAAAACAATGAACTATCGAGGGACTCTACAGATGAGCGGGTTTTTTGAGGCAGATAGAGTGAGAAAGAGAGTGAGAGAGAGAGAGAGGGAGATAGACTGTTGTGCAATCGCCATGTGGCAAATTAAATATTTTTCATTTGCACTTCACTCGTGAAAATACGAAACAAAATCAATTGCAATTTCTGTGGCATTTGCGCTTTTTTTGTTTATTTTTAATCTGCCAGTCAAATGTGTCCCAAATTAGCTCCAAATTCGGGGAGTATTCATTGCTGAATGCGGATATAGAAAATGTCAGTTACTAGTAATTAATTTTATTTGCATTTTCTGTGATTATCTGTGGTTATCGGTAATGTCAAAAATTTACATAAACTCTCTTTTTCTAGCATTCGCTCTCTGACTTACTTTACTTAAAAAACAAGTTAAAGGGTATATTATAACGTTATCTATTATAATAAGCTATCATCCTACTTAATCGCAACCAGATCGAAGAAATAGAACGGTAGTTATGGCTGATTTCAGTTCCAAAGCAATGCAAGTGCCCAAAAGTATGCAATACATTTTTTTTATATTTATTTAATTGAGTAAAGAATATCTTACAGCTGGAAACTCCATTTTCTAATCTCACTTTTTCTCTCTCTCTTATTTTCTTCTCGCTTGCATATTCTCTCTCATCTCTCTCTCTCTTTGATTTTCTTATCAGACATTTTTGTATTTCTTTCTCTGTTTTGCTGTCGTTTGCAATTCTTCTGCCATTGTTTAACTGTCTTTTTTGTCGCTCTCTTTTCTTTTTCTACACAAAAAATTCGGGGATATTTAGCCCGAATTGAATCCGAAACGATGTCAGAAGTGGGGTAATCTCGGATTTTTTTAAACCATGTATGAAATACTTGATTTTTTCAATCCTGAAATTCTTAATTTCAGGCTAAATAATTTTTATTAATTATAATGTTTTTCGTTACATTTAAACTTTTTATTAAATTTTTTTTTTAGTATTTTTTAAACGATTTTTTTTAACGTTTATTTTTTAAATGATTTTTTTAAAAAATTTTTTTTTTTAATAGATTATTTTTTTAAAATTTTTTTTTTCATTCTTTTATTTTAATTTTTTTTTTTTAATTGACGGGGAGAATCGAACCCAAATTTCTTCAAACTGGAGTTGGCGACTCTAACCATTGAGCCACCGCACCGGTTGAAATGAGAGAGGCCGAGAGAGAATTTTCCTCTCGCGCTCAGCAAATGTGTATTTTCCCATTTTAATCCCGATACAGGCTTGATTATTCAGCTTAATCCTGAATACATACTTAACAAATGCGAGCTTAAATTAAGTATTTTATACTTGATTTTAGAGTAGCATTTTTTTTCTGTGCATCTTTTCTGTCCTCTCGTCATTTCCCATTTCCTCTATCTCTCTCTTTTCCCGTCTTTCCTTTTTTCTCTTTTCTTTCTCCAACATTTTTTGGCTCTCTTTTTCTTTTTCTCTGTCTCTTTTCTTTCTTCCTAATGAGTCTCCCACTTAAAAAAAAACCTATTGGCAACATTTGTTGTTGCAATTAATGTCAGAGGTTAAAAAAAGAGCAGAAAGCGGAAAGAAGAAGGTCGCTTCATGTGTCACGTGCCGCATTTTGTTGCATGCTCCGTTGCAGTCGCTGATGTTCATTTGCTGTTTGTATTTATTCACTCACTCATTCATTCATTCACCACCCACACACACACACACAACCATTTGTTTTTGTTTTGTCAGTTGTGTTGCATAAATAAAACTGCGTCATGTTGCAAGTTGCCAACGTGCAACGTATTAACAAAAATTCCCACTGCAGAGCCTCTGGCAATGAATGACAAAAACACTCACACACACACACACACACACACCATCACACACACCATCACACACACATACACACACACACACACTCTCACACTCATATATCGTATTATTCTCTCAAAAAATGCGCTCGTTTATTTTTAATTTATTTTTCTTTCTTTGCGCATTTTTATTTAATTTGTTTTTATTTACATATCAATTTCATTGACGAGTTTATCCTTTCTCTCTCTCTCTCACTCATTCTTTCTCACTCTCTCGCTTTTCTTGGCTTTAATGTATCCTCTCTCTTTACAATTATATTTCATTTGTAATATCTTCTCTTTTAACAAAGAGAGATTTTTAATTCTATCTACGGATGTTACCTAAAATGTTTACTGCTTTGCAAAATACGAATTTCAAATAGTATATATATTTATGTTTTTTTTTTAAGAAAACCAATAAAGAAAGTGATTTATTATTTCTTAAGTTTTTTTAAGGACCATTAGCAGGTAAACTTACATTATCAGGCCTGCCACAGAAATAGCAAGCGAATTAGAATTCCGCAGAAAGCAATTCTGCACGAAAATTTCCGAGGTGCCAAAGAACCTCGAGAGATTTAATTTTTTTAAGCATTTTCACCAACCTTTTCGAACTAGGCTGCTAAGGGTTGACACCTTCTCAGATTAAATTACCCAAGTGTTTGTTGAGCAACTTTTATAAGTTTATAATTGCAGAACAAAAGGTTTTTCATTTTTTCCTTATTTAATTTATATAATTTTATTCATTTATATTATATAATAATTGACTTTGTTCAGCAACAGAAAATTTAAAAGCAATTGGCGCGACAAAATAAAAGTTACTCGACAACTTTAGCGACTGTCCGGCAACTCTTCGTGACAAATGTTTTCACAAATTGCACAATAAGTTAAAGGTTTTTTTCGGTAAAACTTGATTTACCTCAAAAGATTTTGAATGCTTAATTTAAAGAAAACAGAAGTGATTCCATATATGTATGTATATATTTTAAATACCTTACTTCGAATTCTGACTAGAAAATGTGGCATCGCTGCCCCTGACTTCCAAAATCTATACCGGTCTAGGTGGCAGCATCGGACGCCAGCGGATTTAGCGCTAGTTTATTTCGCGTAAAATTATTCTGCGAATTGAAATTGAGGTGAAGTTCAAGCGAAAGCGATTTCTGTGGCATCCCTGATAATTTATTATTTTTTAATGTTTTTAGCGGGTAAACTTACATTATAGGTAGAATCAAATACAAAACCAAACAAGCGGCCAAGGCTTTAGTCGAGTTCCCGACCATAGGATACCCGTTACTTTTTCAAATAAATTTAAAATATTTTAATTGCATTCCTTTAGGCGCTTACATTGCTTGAAACTTAAATCAGCCATTACTAACGTTCTGTTTGTCCGATCTGGTTGAAATTACAAAAGCATGATAGCTAATAATAGTAGTTAACGTTAATTACTGAAACAATCGTAATATTTTAAAAACCGTATGTATGGTGGCTTTTCGTGGAAAAGGACTTGTCCTAAATTCAAATTCTGCTTGGGGTTTATGGAAGTCTGTGTGCCAAATTTGGAATATGTATACTTTACAGCAGTGGTGGGCACGAAATCTAAAGTTAGGTGCCGCCGCTGGCTCCCGGAGCCACTGCGTGCCCACCGCTGCTTTATAGGGTCGGAGATGCTTCCTTCTCCCTGTTACATACACTTCAACGAATACAATATACCCATTTACTGATTTTTCAAGTAAGGTTTATAAAAATAGATATTTTAAAGTACTTGACTTTGTTTTATTTATATTATTTTATTTTATTTGTACATTATATGTATAAATGTGCATTTTTTATTTTATTGAAAACTCTCATAGCTTTATTAAAATTACACAGATTTTTATGTCAACTTTTAAGGTTAAAGATCAAACATTTTTTTTTTAATATTTAAAACTTATCTACAATTTTTTTCTTCAGAAATTTAAAACTGTTATACTCAAGTCGATTTCAATAACGTCTTGCGTGTTTCTTTGGCCTAAATGACAAAGCTTCCGACCTTAACAATTTTCAGAATTTTCAGAAACTTCTTACTTAGATTTATAGATCCTTACATAATTGCAAAACTTTAAGTTTTGCGTTAATTTTAATGAACGTACTTTGGATTTCGATTCCTTCTGATTGGATTTAATTTGCGCGTGAATTCGTTTCGTATATAATGTAAAATGTTTCGTTAATTATACGAAATTTGTGACAATACTTTAAGTGAATGTTGGAAATGCTCTTTAAATTGAAGTGCAGTTGAGTTTTGTGAGTGTGAGTGTGAGAGAGAGAAAAGTAAAACTTACCGGAAATGCCGTCGTATGTCCACCATTCCTCCCAGCTGGACAGGACTTCTGCAAATGCGAAAGGCAAACAAACAATGAGATGAAATAGAAAAAATGTGTTAGTTCATAAAGACAGAGACAGAGACAATGTGTGTGTGTGTGAGAGAGAGGGAGAGACTTGGCATAAAAGAAAGATGCATTAATGTGCCAAAGCTTTAAGCCCAATCCAGACAAAACCACTTTCATTTCAATTCAATTCCCACCCCATATCTCGGATATCTACAGAAATTTGTCTGGCTAAAGTCTCATTTTACCACACACACGACTTGACGCACAAAAACAGCATCTCACACCACTGTACACCCAGAGAAAACGGGGCGTAGTAAGATTAAATTATATTAATATTCAACAAAAATCAGTAGTTATATAATTAAAGTGAACATAACTTGAAATTAAAAATGCCATATGGGTTAATTCAGCGTTGCGAACGTTACATTTTGCTTCCGTTCAGATCGGTAAATTTTATTGCAATTTTCAGAGCAATGCAGCTCACTGGGAAATAATTTTAAACCTTATTTAAGAAAATAACCTTAGTTTTTGAAAAAAACAATAGGTATGCTTAAAGTTCCGTTGCGAACGTTACAAAAAAAAAGAAGTCGATTTGAGGCTAACGTACATTTTTACAATTTTTTAACGAATTTTGCATAATGAACAAAAACAGGGATGCCACAGAAATCGCTTTCGCTTGAATTTCACTAAAATTGGATACAAATTTAAGTGAAATTCAAGCGAAAGCGATTTCTGTGGCATCTCCGAAAATATCCAAATACAAAAAATTAACTGAATATATGACCATATTAATCCAGTTTAAAAATTAATGTTAATTAGTCTCGTATAATAAAAAACTGAATTTTTGTCTGTTGCGAACGTTACACTTAGTTTACACATACTTAATTTAAATAATTAACATATATTAAGTATCTTTTCAATTTTATTTTAATCTTATCGCTCTTGGCTTACTAATTTTCGGGTAAGCCCATATTGAGCTTTACCTTAAATCATATTTAATTAAAAAATTTACTAAAGTTAATTAAATAGTATTAAATTTATTTGTGCTTCATGTAATTTTTAAAGTTTATTTAAATATTTGGTAGAAATAGTGAAATATCAGTCTTTACTTAATTTATCACTATCTGAATTCCAACCATCAGGGATGCCACAGAAATCGCAAGCGAATTAGAATCGCGCAGAAAGCATTTCCGCACGGAAATTTCCGAGGTGCCACAGAACTTCGAATGATTTAATTTTTTTTAGCAGTTTCACCAACCTTTTCGAAGTAGGCTGCTAGGGTTGACACCTTCTCAGATTAAATTACCCAAGGGTTTGTTAAGCAACTTTTTTTTAGATTTTTCATTGCAAAACAAAAAAGTTTTAATTTTTTCTTAATTAATTTATATAATTCAAATTATTTATATAATAATTGACTTTGTTTAGCTACAAAAAATTGAAAAGCAATTGGCGCGAGAAAATAAAAGTTACTCGACAACTCAAGCGACTTTCTGCCATTAGTCTGGCAACTCTTCGTGACAAATGTTTTCACAAATTGCACAATAAGTTAAAGGTTTTTTTCGGTAAAACTTGATTTAGCTCAAAAGAGCTATTTGTTGAATGCTTAAGGCCCTATTCTCCTTCAGCTTGCTGTTTTTGGACCTTTTTTGAAAAAATTCTCATTTGAAAACGCAAAAAGATATTTGAATTTTGTTTTTTTATTGAATTAGTAATGAATGAAAGAAAATAAAAAAAATTTTTTTGCCTTGACACGAGGGGTGTTCAAAAAGTAATGAGACTTCAAAGTTGGGGGTTGAAAAAAAAGGTGTCGTCACGGCGGCCACGATTCCGGGTCTCCGGAGCGTCGGAAATGAAAAAAAAAACGGAGTTATAATCAGTATAGATGTAATTCTGGCCCGTAGTAAAATAAAAATTTTGCGATTTTTTTTGACAAAATGGCGGCCACTTGAAATTGACAAATCGATTTGGACCCATTTTTTTGTAGTTTAGTGTAAAAAAAAAATAGTAAAAAAAATCGCAAAATTGTTATTTTACTACGGGCCAGAATGGTGACAGTTCTACGTCGATTAAACTTTGTTTCATCCAAATCGGTTCAGTAGAACTGGCGGAATCGTGGCCGCCAGCTCGAAAAACGTGGTTTCGAGATAAGCGCGTTCAAAGTTTTGACTCCACGTGCATTAACATTAACATTGCTGGACAAAAAAGGCCATAATTCCTAAAGTACTTCGAATTTCAAAAAACCCTTTTAGGGTTATATTCTTAAATGTCCAAGCTATAAAAAGTGCAAAAAAAAAAGTTGAAAAAAATTTTTTGCTGAAAGAGAATAGGGCCTTAAAAGAAAACAGAAGTGGTTCCATATATATATTTTATGTACCTTACTTCGAATTCGGACTAGAAAATGTGGCATCGCTGCCCCTGACTTCGAAAATCTAAATCGAACTAGGTGGCAGCATCGGACGCCAGCGGATTTAACGCGTTAAATTATTCTGCAAATTAAACTGTGGCACAGCGAGATGAAATTGAGGCGAAATTCAAGCGAAAGCGATTTCTGTGGCATCCCTGATTAAGTTCAATTGGCACTACAATATTTAATTTACGGGATAATTTCCGTAGTCAGTCTTTACTTTGTTTAACTTTATCTGAATTCCAACTACAACACATATTAAGAAATGATTTAATTAAAATATGTAAAAATTTATAGCAAAGACATTGAATTTGTTAATCAAAGTGCATTTCATTTTACACTGACTAATTACAAATTTAAAACTGAAAATAGTTAAATCCAATTCTACAAACTTTCAGCAAGTTTTTCTCTGTGTGTGTTTCCATAACCTTATTCCAATTCCAACTCCTGATTTCTCGAGTCCAAATCATCGCAGACACATGGCAAAGAGTTTGTAACGTTTGTAACGCGTCTTAACGCGACACGGCGCGTCAATGACACAAAAATAGTTGTTGGTTGGCTCAAACAGAGAGAGAGAGAGAGAGAGAGAGAGAGAATCGGTCATGGACCCAGTTCAGTTCTTTTAGGCCATAGTCATAGCCATGTGATTTGGCAGCGAAATCAGCTTTTGGCTGCTTGGCTTTTTGGCAATGCGCATAATTCGGTGCCAATGTAAACAGCGCATGAAATCAACAAATGTAAGATTTCCTTATGGACAGACAGACAGACGGACAGACAGACAGACAGACAGACGGATGGACGGACAGAGTGTGAGAAATGAGGCAGACAGACAGACGAGAAAAACAAACAAGAGCAGCTCCAGCCACTGTTTAACCCCACTTCCCACTGTCTTCCCACTTCCCACTTCCCACTTCCTGGTTCCTCTTCCTTAAACTGAATGCTAGACATCGAGACGCCATCGCCATCGCCATCGTCTAGCGTTATCCAAATGCGTATCGCATGAGTCAACGTCCAACGCTGGTAAAAGGCTTCTGTTTTCGCATCGCATCGCATCGCATCAGTCTTTGGGGCGAGGGAGGGCTAAGAGCGCACTATGGGCAAAAAAGCCCGAAATTTTGGCATAAACTCTAAATATAATGATAGGGACTTGACATTTTTTCATGCAACTCAGTTAGAATATTCTCGAATTTCTGACTTTTCGGAATAATAATTAAAATCAAATCAATCTTAAATCAAGTTTAAAATACTTAATTTAAGCTCGCATTTTTTAAGTATGTATTCAGGATTAAGCTGAATAATCAAGCTTGTATCGGGATTAAAATGCGAAAATTCACATTTGCTGAGCGCGAGAGGAAAATTCTCTCTCGGCCTCTCTCATTTCAACCGGTCCGGTGGCTCAGTGGTTAGAGTCGCCAACTCCAGTTTGAAAAAGATCTGGGTTCGATTCCCCCCGTCAATTAAAAAAAAAAAGGCAAAAATAAAAAAATTTAAAAAAAAAAATGTTAAAAAAAAATCTATTAAAAAAAAAAGTTAAAAAAAAACGTTTAAAAAAATTAAAAAAAAAAAAATTAATAAAAAAAAAGTTAAAATGTAACGAAAAACATTATAATTAATAAAAATTTTTTAGCCTGAATTTAAGAATTTCAGGATTGAATTCGGGATTGAAAAAATCAAGTATTTCATACTTGGCTTTAGAAAATCCGAGATTACCCCACTTCTGACATCGTTTCGGATTGAATTCGGTCGAAATGTCCCGGATTTTTTTTCTGTGTACGCTTTGGAGTATTAAGAACAAACACAAAATTTGAATTAATGCCAAAAGATTGGACTCGTTTCCCACAGTGCCGTGTGAGTGGAGTGTGAGTTGGCGAATGGATGTCTGGGATGTCGCCAGTGCCGTCGTCGTCGCCGTCGCCGTCGCCGTTGTCAGTGTCGCCAGTGTCGCCAGTCAGTCGGGCGCCAATAAAGTTTACACTCAGTTGCCACATTTCGTTTATGGGCAAGTTCTGCTTCCGCTTTATCAAGCGACTGACAATTTTCGCTATTTTTCTTTTGGACCAACCAAAAAAAAAAGAATCCACCCCAATCCCAATCCCCACCCATTTCTGAGCGTATTCAAAATTTATGCTATATGCGTCGTGCCGCAGCGGGTAGCACAAAACACTGGCTACAGAGTGTGTGTGTGTGTGTATAACTTTTGGGGGCAACTGTGGCAGCAAGTGGCAAGTCGGGGGAAGGGGGCAATAAAGCCAAAAGAAATTGCTGCAAGCCAAAGCGGATGTTGAGAAAGGGAGTCGTCGCTGGAATCGCTGCTGCTTCCTGCAACTAGTTACTACCAAAATACAGTTATGCCATGTCTTCCTCTCTTCTCTTCACTTCTCTTCTCTTCTCTTCTCTTCTCTTTAACTTCAACTTTTACTCTATCACAAATGTGACTATTTTAGCTATGTTATTTAAGAGAGTTCTAATACATCTCAGTATCACACTATATCCACATACAACAACACACAAAAGCAGCGATCCAAGCCTAATGTCAACTTTAAGACTCCAGAACCAGTTGAGAATTCTAAGTCGCTAAATTGACAAAATGCCTGTAAAGCTGATCTAGGCCTTTGTGTGTTGTTGTTGTTGTTGTTGTTTTTGTGTTGAATTCTGCTCGGCATTTACTGTTCAATTCTAAATTGTTTTCAATTCTTCTTTGATTTTTAAAGATTATAAAATTATTTAAGCAAAATGCTTTCAGCTCTTAAAAATTTAAATTTCTTTTTTTTTTTCCACTGTTTGGAAATTAACCCTCTAATGCCTTATTTTTCTATCGTGCTGGAAAAATCATTTTAGACTAATTTTTGGTCAAAATGAACGAATCTGAACTTAGTTTTTTAATCAGACGCTTAGTTTACCTATTACAGGTAAAAATACGTACCCCGCCTAAAGGCGGGGTTGGGCATTCCCGCCAAAAAATTTTGAAAAAAACATTTGTTTTTTATTGGATATAAATTTATAAATATATGTATTCATATATTGTATATGATATTCAATAATTGCTTTGCTTTATAAACATCCTCCACCCACACAATATAGAAATTAATTTAAAAAACATCGTACGATGAAATCGATAGCTTCAACAAATTTTTCATCCCTTGCAAATACTCACAAAATTTTTTGGCGGGAATGCCCAACCCTGCCTTTAGGCGGGGTTACGCTTAAAGCGATTTTAGTGTGCTTAACTTATATTTTCTGTGTATATTGTTACATCATTTAACAGGTGACTAAATTTCCTATCCGCCAGTATTTTTCTTAACTGTGTACGATAAGATTTACTGCTTATTATCTTTGTCTAAAAATCAGTGTTTGCCAAAATTTATTTAATTGCGCCCAAAACCTGATTTTTTGACTTTGATATCATATTTCTGCAAATTGAATTGGATAAAAGTCATTTGTCATATGTAACCACATGCGGGCATATATTAGCAATATATTAAAAGTCAAATTTTATCAATATATTAATTTTTGTAGTTTTGATGGAGCTTTTTGTTGACCCCGCCTAAAGGCAGGGTTAGGCATTACAGGGTTAAGTTACTAAAAAATTAAAAGAATTTAAATTATGAATATTTAAATTGTTATTAAATTAAATTCAATTATTAAAATTAAGTAATTCATGTAATTGAAGAAAATGAAATATATGTAAATATGGGAAATGGGTTTATAATACTTAATGGTCCCCTTTTTAGTTAGTGTCCTGTTAAGTTTTTAGTAATGGTGTAAAATGTGTGCAAATTGAACCAAATTGAACAGCTTTTGGGAATACTTTTCTTAAACTAAATTAAATTTAAATTAATTGATATATATTATGAATTTCAAGCTCTCATCATGATCAAAAAGACATGAGAAAATTTGAGATTTAAAATGTATCAACAAAAAAAAAGAATTTGTCGAAAAAAGACACAGGGAGGAGTATTAAAAAAATTGGAAACCAAATACATTTTTTTAGAAAAGTAATGATAAAAAAAAAAGACATTCCGCATGGTTATCAGATCAGTTTGGCAAAAGTTATGGCTATTTAAAGCAGGGACTGAAATTAAGAGTTATGAGAAACTGCATAAACTTATATTTTTAATTTTTTTTACAAAATTATAGAATAAAAGCTATTTTTATATTTGTATTATAAAAATTAAAAAAAGTTATTTTTAAATTTTTATTATAAAAAAAATAAAAATTATTTTTCAATTTTCATTTTAACAATTGAAAATAAAAGTTAATTTTCAATTTTTACTAAAAAAATAATAAAAAAAATTATCAAATAATTCTTATATTCAACTTTTATAATAAAAATTGAAAAATAACTTTTAATTGCAATAGCTATAATAAAAATTAAAAATAAAAGCTAAATTATAATTTTTAAATAAAAATTGAAATCTAATTATTATTTTATAATTTTTTTATTTATATCGAAAACTAAGAGTTTTCATTTAATTTTTTTGATACAAATCAACAAATAACTCGTATTTAATAATTTATATTTTAAATATTATAATCGTTACGGTGCCTGCTATTAACTCATCGAAAATATTGGCAACGCCAAGAGTTCACAATAGTCAGAGGGACTTTTTGGTCTATGGGTAAGTGTATGAAAAGGGCGCTTATGTAAGACTTTGAGACTGTTCAAGATGATAACAGCGATGTGCTTTGTGGGTGGCTAGAGGGTTGAGGGGTGGGCAGGGGAGGGGAGGTTGAAGGAGGTGGGGTAAGTAGGCGGTTTTGTCGTGTTGCTTTTCTTAAAATAACAATGAACGTCCGTTTTGCGTTCGCGAAGTTGCCGTCACTTCATTTTGTTTGTTTGTCGCGTATTTTGTGGGATAGTTGCTCTGCTGCTTCTTCCTCTTAGTCTTCTTCTTCTTGTTCTTGTTGCTGTTGCCTGCTTAGCGCTGAAAAGTATGCTATTAAATTGGCCTCAGAAACCGAAAAATGGCACAAAGCTGCTCAATAAAAAGCATTTGAGAATGTTTTACGGCATTTGCCAAGGGTGCTGCCCCCTCTACACCCTCCACCCCCTCTTAGCCCCCCTCTCCACCCTCTTTTATCCCCGCTTGTTCCCATCTTCCCATTTTCTAATCCCAGCTAAAGGCAGTTGCCAGTTGATACTCGGTTAGTTTCCAGTCTCAATGCCATTCGATTCATCTGTGATGATTCGTCAACAGATTGCACACCCCCCCCTCCCCCTGTTTTTCCCCTTTCCTCATGCTTTTCCCACTCGCCTGTTCCTCCTTTTTCGACTGTTGTCCCTTCGGTCATTTGGCAATTTGGTTTTATGCTGCAACAGCAACTTAATTTATTGTTATAACAGTTTTTCGGGCCACATTCCCGGTTCCCTTTCTGTTTCTTTCTCTCTTTCTCTCCTTCTCTCTTTGGTTTCCCCCCAAATCCTCCACAAAATTCGGATTGCGACCAAGTGTCGCCACTTTGCTGAATGCTTTATGTACATTCAGATTGCCTCACTTTCATTATCTATTCAAAATGTTACTTCTTCTCTTTTCAACAATATCTCCAGAGTTGCCTTTCCCACTTGACTTCTTAATTGGCCCCAAATCGCAAATCTCTTTCGCCTCAATTTCGCTTTACCCAAATGAAAATTGGTTCGGATTGGTTTTGTAAATAACATATTAATTAAATTAACTGAATTATTGCAAAAATGTTTATCAGGGATGTCACAGACTTTAGTTTTTGTTCTTGAATTTTATCTCGATTTTGTTTCATTGTGCCACAACTTAATTCGTTGAACTTCTTTTAAGCTTTGAAATAAATTAGTACTATATTATGATAACAATTATAGATAATTATGATAAAATTGAAAAAAACGAGTTCAACGAAATTTAAAACTTCAATAATTAGTGATAACGATGTTATATTCTTAATTACTTAGAAATATCAAAAAATTGTTATTTAAGATATATATATGCAATTCACTTCAATTCATTATTAAAATTAAGCAATCAAATATTGAATAAAACTTTTGAATTTAATCAATTTTTTAATCTAATAATCTATTACTTTCAAAGAGCTTACTGTGGCGCAGCGTGTAGAGTCGCCCAGGCTTTGTCGCTTACGTTGTCAGACTAGTGTCAGGGGGTCCCGGGTTCGAATTCTGACACGGACAAACATTTTATTTTGTTGTTTAATATTTTTTTTTGCATTATGTTGATATTTTATACTAAATGTTGCATTTCCATCAACTCAAAATGTTAGTATAATTTATTTGTCCAATAAAATGAATTTGTTAGCAGATGATCCGCAAAGGTTTTTGTTAATGTTATTCAATTTTAAAAGGATGTTGCAGAAATCATAACCCCTGGAAAAGAATAAATCATGTGTAGGTCTTAATATATCTGCATTTTGCAGTTCGTAATGTTGGCTCCGGTGGCCTAAGGTGCTAAGCTCCCAGTAAATTAGCAATTTCTCGGAAGTCGCTGTGGTTCAACTCGCGGGATTATCGTTTTCCTGACATGTTTACATAATGTTGTACTTACATCAATTCAATGTTAATATTTGCATTTTTTTTGGTTTATTATTAAGAGATGTGGAAAATGCACTTATCGCTGTCTCGCTTTCTCTAATGCTGAAATCAATTTATGTTGTGCATCTGTTAAATTTAATGATGTGCTTTAATTAATAATTTATAATATCTTTAATGTAAATACATATGTATATCCTCAATATATTTGGGCGAAAATATTTATAATAAAATCATATAAAATATTTGTAGCGACCTATATTATATTATTTGAAGCAGTGTTTGCTTTTGCCTAGTAAGTACGGGGTCTCCGACAGTCGAGTATGCTCGAGTTTTTATACAAGTTTTTTTTTGACATTCAGCGATTAGAACTCTTCAAAATTGCTTAAAAAAATCTATAACCAATTTTTTAATTCTACTATTCCTATTTTGACAATATTAATTGTAGTTGAGGCCTCAATTAACTTGATTTTCTACCGTCAAATCGCCAGAATTTCACCCAAATTTCACCCAAATTTCGCCTTTGGGCCTTTGGGGAAACAAGTGTAATCGCTGTGTGCAACATTTTGATGTTAAGCTGAAGCTTTTGACTGTTTGCTTATTATAAACACATTTAACGAATAGTTTGGACTTTGTTCTGGATGAAACTCAAACAAAGCACGAAACGTAATTAATCCGCAATAACAAACAAAGTTTACGGTTTCTGCATATTGAAAATGTTTTCATGACGAGCCCTTTACTCTCCCCCCCTCTCCCCCTCTCTCTCTCTCTCTCTCTCTCTTCATATTCCAGCTTATCGATAACAAGCGCGTTGCGATGACTAAATTAAGTCAGATTTGATATTGTTGTTATTGTTGTTGTTGTTGTTGTAATTACGAGCGTTAAATCAAAATCAAAACAAAGACAAAGACAAAAGGCGCCATGAGGAAAGGGATAAAGAGTCGTAATGCGGTTCTTCATGCTTCTTGACGACCCAAAAGTGGCTATGAAATGATAACAACAACGAACAAAAGTCACGCACACACTTCACATGCGTGTGTGTGTGTGCGTATGTGTGTGTGTGTGGAGAGTGCTTATAATGGCGTCGCGCATCAAAGGGCAACACGCCTCAGCAACTAAGTCAAGTTCAGGAGCGCATTACAAGTTTCAAATGCCCAACCCATATGGGATTGCAACTCATAATTCTGCCGGCGTCGCAGCCGACACACGTACAGAGAGAGAGTGTGTTCTATTAATAGCACGCTCGGCGGCTTGCTCTCTCACAACTAGTGTCTTCGTCTGTTTTATGCTCTCACGCAGCATCTGATCGGCTGTTCCTTTTCGATGTCAGTCGCTCCGCTGCGTTCAATGAGGAGAGACTGAGGCAGCGCTAGACTTTTATCAGACACTGCAACTGATGCTTTGCTCTCTTTACTTCGCCAACTGCAACGATGCGAGAGTGCGAATTTGCTTTCATTTCATTTTTTCAGTGTAAAGCAGTAAAACGTTTCGTTGACTTCGTGTTTCGTTGCTACGCACACAAGCGCAATGTTTGATTGTGTGTGTGTGTGTGGACACCACTGGTCTTAAAGATTATTAATATCTTTTATTTATATTATATTTGTCTTAATTATTAAGCAATATGTCCATTATTAAACACGTTACTCCTATAATAAGTTTTAGTAACTTAACAACCATAGAAAAATATAATAGTTTTGCAAAATAAGTAAAATAAATGTTTTGAACAGGGAAATGTAGTTTTGGTTTTTAAATTTTTCCAGTCTGCTGGAAATTGGCGCCCAACGTGGGGCCGAGCGTAGAGCGCTCCTGGCAGAAGAGTCAAAGTCAAGTCGTAATGAATGCAACACACACACGGCACAAACAAAAGGCGAATAAAAGCCAAAGTCAAATTCGTAATCGAAAGACAATGGACACAAACCACAAAGACAGAGAGAGCGAGAGCGAGAGAGAGAGAGAGTGAGATAGAAAGCCCTTTTATGTGTAAATTATGGGTTCAATATAATATTGACAAAGAATCAATAAAGGAAATGTCCTTAAAATTAATAGGCGACATTCTGATATCGAATTACTCGCTATGTCATCGCTTTTAATTAAAATTTCTAGACAAGGGCGCGACGCACACACACATACACACACACACACACACACACACACACACGCACACACACACGCACACACACACACACACACACATGTCCTGTGGCATGTCCTGGCGCAAAATTTATGAGTTCCTGTTAAACGCTCATCGAAACGAACTGATTAGTATCTGAGTATCTGAGTATCTGAAGGATCCATCCTTGTCGGCGACTTCAGTTTATCAAACTGTCGCCTCGACGCGAAGATTGACGGCCATAACTTTGCCATCTCCCTTCCTTCCTTCATCCAGCCAGCCATCCAGGCATATCCTTCCTACTTCCCATCCTCTTCCCATCCACTTCCCATCCATCTCAATAGGCCCACGAAATTGGTTTGGACTTTTTGGCTTTCGGGTTTGGGTTTTTGGCTTTCCAATTGAGCGACTGTTTTGGCACTTTTGGAGGATTTTCCTTCCTCCTGCTTTTGCTTTTGTTGTGGCAAGTTAATTTGTGTTAATGAACTTGGCCAATTGTGCGAGCTAACGTTATACCTGAGGAATTTAATAGTATGTCGCATGCATCTATTTAAAAACGATGCTATTAAAGTGACAAATTTGCTGAGAAATTTGTGGAAATTTAATATTTATTGCTTATTGGATTTAGAAATATTTAAATATTATGTTATACCATATTTGTAAGCGATTACAGGGCATACAAATTAACAGTGAAACACACAAGTAAAATTCTGCTCAAGCTAAATATTACACCAAAAATTATACGCTTATTTAATATTCGAAAGCCCATCACACCCACAGTTTCTAGAATTCCACGTATTTTTTGGTAATTAACTTTAAATGCTTTTATAAGCTATCATCCCACTTAATCGCAACAAGATCGGCCAAACAGTACGGTAGTAATGGCTGTTTTAAGTTTCAAGCAATACCAGTGCCTAAAAGTATGCAATGAAATTTTTTTTATTTTTTTAAATATGTGACGGTATCCTACAGTCGGGAATTAGACTATAGCCTTTGCCGCTTGTTCTTTTTAATATAAACCATGGAAAAAAAAGCTTTATTTATTCTAATTGCAATTTATCGAAATCGCTGTACCTTTTGCCATGTATAGTTTTAGAGGGTATATAATAAGTGACGCTAGACTTTTCCGTATGTTCAAAGCCTCTTATTGCAATCTTCTTTAACTGCAGCTCAACAAGGACTAAGGACTTAGGACTTGGAACTAAGGACTAAGGACTTAATCCTTTCGAAGCAAGACTTTTGAATCGTGTCGAGCTTTTGATTTCTTTGGGCAAAAACAATTTACATTTCACACACATTTAGCACTTAATTACCAAGCAAATTCACCAACAACAACAACAACAACAGCACTTAAAGTAATAACAACAATGTGAACAACGCCAACAACAACAACAACTACAGCAACTACAGCAATTGTCGGTGAACTTTACATGAAAATTCTGTGCATGTTTTTGGCAACTTTTTGTCTGTCGCTTTTTTGGATTCTTATCGTTGTTGTTTTTCATTTGCTTGTTTATGCGAATGCGAATTGCAAATGAATTTCAGCAAGAAGAAGAGTTAACTATAATGTGCTGAACTATAAGATACCCTGTAATTACTTTTGCTAAGCATTTTAGGGCTAAATTGGACTTTTTAAATGTAATCTTTGTTCAAGTCGACTGATTATTGAACTAGCAAAGCAAGTGTTCGACTATGAGATACCCTGTAATCGCTTTTTAACAATTATTTTTGAAATAATCAAGGCTAACTAAGTTGAATCTTTTAAAAAAAATGTTTTAATAAATCAACTACAGAATTTTCTGAGTTAAATTGAAGGGTTCGACTAGCAAATACTCTGTACATACGTAAAACCCAAATTTCACTGATTTATAGCTAAATTTATTCACTTTCAACAGAAGTTTCTGGCTTTTTTTTTGTTAAAATTCCTTAAAAGTTACAATATAGGCTCGACTAACAGATACCCTATAGCCAGTTTTATTCTTAGCTCACCGTTTACCAATTTTAACACAGTTTATTTACATGAAATTTAAAATTTATGCATGGTATTATTGCTTTTTTCAAGTGTTTGACTCGCAGATACCCTGTAATTTGAATTTAGACGGATAAATGTTGCTTGAGGCTGATCTTTATTTTACAGAAAGCTCTCGTGCTGCCTGTTACAAACCGTAGCTTAGCTTTGGCATACCCTTCAGTAGCATTTTAGTTACAGGGTATCAAAAATTGAATATGTTGGCAATGTTAAAAAGTATTTGTTATTGTTGCTTGTTTGTTTGTTTATAGTTGGATATTTTGCGGTAGCGTTTAAAGAGAGACAGAGATAGTGAAGGGGAAAGGGAGAGAGGTAGAGAGTGCAAGAGTGAGAGGGAAATAGAAAAGAAAATAAGTGAAATACTTTTGTTGTTCTTGTTGTCAAATAAAATTCCAATTTTATGTTTTTGGCGCCGCGTCAAAAGAAGGAAAGTGGAAGGGGAGAGGGAGAGGAGAAGGAGAGGAGAAGGAGAGGAGAAGGAGAGGAGAGGGGGAGGGGCGACCCTCAATGAGAGTAAATTAAAAAATAGGTCGAAAAAAGAGAAGAAAATAACAATGAAAATGGCAAAGCAAAAACAACAATAACAAGCAACAAAAATATTGCAGATGAAACAAACAAACAAAAAATGTTCAACTCACGCGATGAGTTAACAGCAAAAGTTTATTGTAATCCATATTCCCTCCCCAACCCCCTTCCCACTCCACCTCCACCTCCCCCTTTCCCCTGGATTGCAATGATGACCTTTGTCCATCTGCAATTTCCCCCCCCCCCCCCCCCATCAGCAGGTGAATTTGAATGATTTCAACAGTTATTGTTTCATTTTAAATGAAATTCATTTGGTCATAGAAATTTTTGAACAGCGGCATCAGTTTTTCTATCTCTCTCTCTCTCTGTCTGTCTGTTTGTTTCTCTCTTGCTCTCCCTCTCCCTCTTCTTCTCTCTCTTCTCTCTCACTTTATAATGCTCTTACATTAATGCAATCTCACGCTCTTCATTCTTGATTAACTTTCCTATTAAACTTACACTTCTTCCATTTAGTCGCTTAACATTCATAAATGTTACTTTACAGCTGTTATTTAAATAACATTAATATAACATTTTCCACCTGAGAGTACACTCACAAGTTGCACATTTTTTGTGTTGATTTATTTATGGCTAAATGTACTTAACAGCTGTTATTTGATTAACATTAATATAACATATTTCACATAAGGTGTTATTGCTGTTATTATTAATGTTAAATCACAAGTTGCACAGCTTTTGTATGATTAACTTTCCTATTAAACTTACACTTCTTCCTTTGATCGCTTAACATTCATAAATGTTACTTAACAGCTGTTATTTTAAAAACATTAATATAACATTTTCCACCCGAGAGTAAACTCACAAGTTGCACATTTTTTGTGTTGATTTATTTATGGCTAAATGTTACTTAACAGCTGTTATTTTAATAACATTAATATAACATTTTTCACATGAGGTGTTATTGCTGTTATTGTTAATGTTAAATCACAAGTTGCACATTTTTTATATGATTTACTTTCCTATTAAACTTACACTTCTTCCATTGATCGCTTAACATTCATAAATGTTACTTTACAGCTGTAAAGTAACTCACAAGTTGCACACTTTGTGTGTTGATTTATTTATGGCTATAAACTTTGAGATTGATTTGAAAGCTGATGAATTTGAAGAGAACAAAAATTCCACAAAATTTTGCACCTTCTCATTTACTTACATAATGATAGACATTTTTCTGCAGAGCGTCAAAAAGTCATTGCCAACAAAGTGTTTCATGTGTATGTAACAATCTAAAAATACTCCCAATATAATAAAAGAAGGGTTGCTCGATTGATAGATGCCTAGTACCAGTAGCCCTTTAAAAAATCAGGAAAAATTCAATAAATTAGAAAAATAGAATAAAGAAAATTTATCAAATAAAATAATAATGAATAAAAATATGTTCAATTTATCGCCTTGTTTTTATTTTAACAATATGTACCGAATAAAACCAACAAATTCAAATAAAATCAAAATGTTATGACTAATAAAAACATTTTACAATTGAAAAATGTATTATTAAAGTTAGAGTTCAAACCGTTGACAGGGAAACAACTTGGACCTGCATTAAACTATTAAATGCGCTTCAAACGAGCACTTTTTTTCACCATCGTTGAACTTTGCCATTCACACAAAATCTTATAGGTTTTTATTTATCATTTAAACTGGTCACACTCCACACACTTGCATTTCAAGCACACTTTATTTTCTGACGAAAAGCACCAAAAAATACCAAAAATGTGCTCGTGTGAAGCGCGCTTTAATAACTACATCACAGTTATCTGGCCTGTTTATTGAGCGATCGAGTGGAAATTTTCAGCAAACATCCGCCTTTTATTCAGGAAGTGTTTTCTCTGTTAATTTTCAATCTTTTTTGATCAATTTTTTTTTTATTTTGATTTCTTAAATGCCATATATGTTCAGTTTTGGGCACTGAGCATCTAAAACTCGAGTAAGAGTCGAAGTTATCGCCAAAATATCTCTGAGTTCCAAAATGTCAGAGACCCATAAGCCTTTGTATGCTTTATGGCTACTGGGCTAACAAGCTGAACAGATTTGTGGTTGCCCAAAGGTCAGCAGGAGGGAAAACAAACAAACAAAATGCCTTCAACTCCCTCAATGAAAATGAATAGTGAAAAACATGCAACACTTTTCATTCTCACTGCGTTTTTTAACACTGGCAAATTGCAAATGGTCCCGAGGCGCATGTAGAGTTGGAGTTCACTCTAATGGCCAATTCCTTGACATGCAACACACACACACACACACACTCACACACACACACACTCGCACAACAAACGTGGTAAGAAAAAGAAGCTCATGTTTTAGTTTTTCATACAGCAGGAAACGATGGCAAAGCGTAGAAGAAGAATTGTTTTTTTCTTCTTTGTGAGGAAACTTGTGACAAGGCAAGAGAGTGAGGAAGTGAGAGAGAGGGAAAGAGGGGGCAGTGAAGGGGGCGGGGCGACATTTGAAAACCATAATTTGACTAAAAACCGTCTAGACGCGCAACTAAACCAACTATATCCAACTATCTTAATAAGTTGCTGGCTGAAACTTTCGGCGCCCAGTCCAAAAAAAAAGGAAGCCAAAAGAAGCGATGAAGAAGTAGAAGACGAAGTGGAACAAGGTGAAGAAGCGGAATAAGCTCGCAAAATGTACACCCAAAAAAAAAAACAATAATTTATCTAAAAGGGCCAAAAATTACTTCAAAATTTTACGACATTTTATTGCTTAAATGACAGTCACGAAAAATTTGATTTTATTGGAGCCGCCTCTTTTTACTCAAAAATTTTAACATACAGGGGTGCCACAAAAATCGCTTGAATTTCACTTGAATTTGTATGAAATTTAAGTGAAATTCAAGCGAAAGCAATTTCTGTGGCACCCCTGATAAATTAAATTTGTAGGTTAATAATTTTTATAGAGCCAGTTGAAAATTATAAGGAACAAAACTGATAAAATAGTTGAAATTGTAATTAAACGCAAAAAAAAATATGGCAAATTCTGTTTTGGGATAAAATCGACTACTAAAAATTTATTAAAAACAGGGTATCAAACCTAGAGGAATATCGGTTTCAGTTACAGTTTTGGTTTAGATTTCGGTTATCGGTTACGCAAAATTTGTATATATCGATTACGATTACGTAATTCACACAAATTTAAGTGAAACTCAAGCGAAAGCGATTTCTGTGGCACCCCTGATTCGGCTTCGAAATATTCAATATAATTCAATAATTCAATTCAAATATTCAAAAATTTAAAAAATTGGGATCCTTTTTTTGAGATCAATATATAAATTTAGTTAGGGCAGAGTTAAAAATTGAATTTTGTTTTAAAAAACGACGATTAAACCTAAAAAACGCAATTAAATTTGATGCTCGATCGAATCGATATTAACCGTTATGCATGAATCGGTTTCTTAACGGTTATTTCGCTTGGAATAATTTTGTTTTTTGGGTATCGGTATAATAAAAAATGCTTTCTTTCGGTTACGGTTTCAGTTACGGTTACCAATTTCAATCGGTTAATACCGGTTAACGGTTATGGTTTTAGCCCCTGATAAAAGAAAACAATATTTTTTTTGTGCTTAGTTTAAATTTGCGATAATAACTTTGCTTAATCGTTTTTCCGAGTGTAGAACTTGAGTGGTTTATGGAAAGGGGGCGGGGCAAGCATTGAGGTAAGAAGCCCAAAAGGAAGTTGTAGCTGCAGTTTTGTGGCATATACAATTTCGATAATAAGCAACAGCGCCACATTGCATTTTGGAGGGGTGGAACGGGGGGAGTGGTGGAAGGGGGAGGGGGCCAACTGTGGGCGTGGCACACGTGTGCAATGTTAATGCGAGTCACGTCAACGCTGCATACGAAATCGTTTCCAAGTTGTTCCTGCCTCACAAGTTTCTTGCCACCTTCTCTTTCCACTCTCTCTTCTCTCTGCCCTCTTCCCACTCCCTTCTCTCGCTGGCTTCTCTTCGCTGATTTACTGTCCAAAAGTTGGCTCAATTATTGGCGTTGCATGCAACCTGTGCTTTGTACGGCATTGGCCTTTAAACAGCAACAATAATAGCCAGTCCCAAAACTAGCAGATACCCTGTAAAGCTGCATAGACAGCAGGGCTTTCATGGGCACGAGTTGATACCCTTGTTGAGTTTTGTATTGAGCTTTAATTAATTGACGATGCCCATCAGCAAGTTGTTGATATAACTCCAAAAAACAATCTCATTGCTCTTTAAAACTGTCTCAGCTTTGTTGTGTGAAAATTTCAGCCTTCTAGCTCTTACCGCTTGTGCTCTATTAAAGTGTTGTCCAAACTCACAACACAATCGAAACGTTTCACTGCTTTACACTGAGAGAATTAAATGCAAGCATATTCGCACTGTCGCATCGTTGCAGTTGGCGAAGTAAAGAGAGCAAAGCATCAGTTGTAGTTTCTGATAAAAGTCTAGCGCTGTCTCAGTCTCTCCTCATTGAACGCAGCTCAGCGACGGACATCGAAAAGGAGCAGCCGATCAGAGAGAATAAACAGCCGAAGACACGCATTGTGAGAGCGCAAGCTGCCGAGTGTGCTATTTTTAAAACAAACGTATTCTCTCTCTCTGTACGTGTGTCAGCTGCGACGCCGGCAGAGTTATGAGCTCCTATCCAATTGGATAGGCTTTTGGCATTTTGGACACCACTGCTCTATAATGATCGGAGAGTGATCGGCTGTCTGCCTGTCTGACTATAGTTTTTTAAATAATACGTATGTATGTATGTAGATCAGCTATCGGCACCAACATATTCATATGTTTGCATAGCGTTAGTGTGCATTTTTGTTCGTCTAACAGCGACGTAACAGAAACAAATCGTAGCAGCGACGCATACGTGAGCGTACGTGAGAGGCAGCGCTGTAGCTACGCATGTTTTCTATGCCTACGGAATAGGGCCGTGCCGTTAGCTGATGTAGATAGATAGATAGATAAACATGTCATTATTTTTATGAAGCTAGACAACTAATGAGAAATTAAGGTTTTCTGGCCATAGAGATTTACGTTCTTTTGGTCTAAAAAACAATTATTTTTAATTCTGTTGAAAACAGACTTTTTTGTGGCAGACTTTTGACTTTTGAAAGTAACTTATTTTGCATAGATTCATTTTGACAAATACAAAAGAAAAAAGCTAAAATCTTTTCAAAATTCAAATTGCAAAATTCTTGACTCTGACATGTATTTGTAAATTATGTATTCAAGATGTAATTATTATGAATTAAAATTCATTCATACATTTTTTTGATTCAAATTCTTATAGACACCCGATGATCGTAATATTTTCAGCCGTATTTGAATTAAATTAAATTAAATTAAATTAAATTAAATTAAATCTTTTGTTCTTGAGATTTCCGTTTATATGTTTAGAATTCGACAACCCCGTTTATGCACTTAATTTGACTGCAGGGTATAAGTGTAAGTGTTGCTTTAAGCGTCTCCATGACAATTGTCTCGTTTGTCTCGATTCTCGTTTCCCGATTCTCGTTTCCCGATTCTCAATACTCAACTCTCAATTCTCAATGGGCAATTGTCAGACGCGATTTGTGCCCCAAGGAGTTGCCTCTGACACATTTATTGGCATCTTTTGTGGCAGACAAAAGCACAATCAGACAGACAGAGAGACAGAGAGAGAGAGAGAGAGAGAGAGAGAGAGAGAGAAAGATATATATAATCCATGTCAAAGTGATTTTTCACCTCAAGGGCAAATTTAACACAATAATTTGCACAATTTGTCAAAACAACCCTCGGGCTAAATGGTATCATAAACCAGAACAGCAGGCAGTCACACACACACACACACACACACACACACACACACACACACACACACTCACACACACATACACACAAGTCACACACACACACACAAGTCACACACAGACCACAGAAATCAGACAAGTTGAATGTTCTGCTTTGATGTAACGCCTTTCAGCTTCTATTCTAACACAAGCAGGTAATACCCTGTACTTTTAGAAATGCTCTAAGAGAAGGCACTTATTATAGATACTCTTTAAAGCCGCCAATACTTATAACTTGTAAATTTTTAGTAATTTCTTTGCAAACGCAGAATTATTGCATTAATTATTCTTGAAAATATTTGCTGAGTATATTAGGATTACAGGATGTACTTTAGTCGATCACTTTTGGCAAATATTGCAGTACATTCCACATTCACAAGTATTATTATTTTGTTATGGCATTTATGTTTAATTAAAAAAAAAAGTATTGCAATCATAACAAAATCTCATTGAAGTCACATTTTCAATTTTGGATTCTCTTCTTTGGCTGTCTTTCTTCTCTGTCTTCTCTTTCTCCTAATCTCTTTCCTTTTCTCTCTTTGTATTAGTGTTTCTTATGTCTGAATCTCAATTTCAAGTTTTTGCAATTTTAAAAACTTTTCGTATATAAAAATCCTATTGTATTTAAATCAAACTTGCAAAAAAATTAAAAGTTTAAAACAAAATTCTAAAAATGATTAAAAAACTGAATTCGAAATGCAATACATTTTTTTATATACATATATATTTGAAATAATAAAGTTGTTTTTTAAAAATGTTGATAATTTTTCTAATAATCCAATAATTTTTTTTAAGCAACTGAAAATTGTAAAATTCTCCGAGCTTTTGCAGTTTCCGATTTCTTAAAATTTATTGTACTTAAAATTTTGATAAATTTCTTAATATTCAAAAAAAAAATTTTAAATCATAAAAATTTTAAATCATTTAAATAATTATAAAATTCTCCGAGCTTCTGCAATTTTCAATTTAAAAAATGTTCCTAAAATGTTGATACTTTTCTTAATATTCCAAATGAATTTTTACTGCTCCTGCAATTTTCATTCCTTTTTTGGAAAACTTGTTATAATTTTTTAAATAATAATTAAATAATAATTTTAAATAATTTTCCGAAAAAGTTCAATTTTGAATAAAGATTACACTTTTTTCTAAATATCATTTCAATTTATTTTAGGTAAGATTTATCAGGGTAAGAGTATTCACAATTCGTTGTTGCATTTGTTTTGTTTGAGTTTTGGAATTTTGTTTTTTTGATTTTAGCTTTTGACACACTGCAAATTTGTTGTGGATTTGTCTTTGGGTTACTTTTATTAACTAGATTCCATTCTCTCTCTCTCTCTCTCTCTCTCTCAATCTTCTTCCTATCCCTGTTCCCTGAAGTGAGACGATTATTCACGTAAAATGCGAATAAATATGTGAATAAATATATATTTATATATTTCAAGTTTATTTCAAGTTAAAAATGCTTTTTCTGAAAAATGCCATTTCATTTTTTTTGAGCCCAAATATCATTCCACTTTTCATTTTATTGTTGTAACATTTATTTATTGATTACAAGGCAAATTGATGAAAAGTTTTGCATTTAATTATAGGCACATATTTTATTTAAATCTGATTTGAATTTGATTTGAATTTACTTCATATTTCTGCAAATATTTTGCAGGCTCAAACAAAAAGTTGAAATTTCTTTTGAACGGAATGCAAGTTTAATAAATGTAAAAGAAAAAGAAAGAGGCTGAAAGGGAGAGAGAGAGAGAGAGAGAGAGAGAGAGACAGAGATATTTAACAAAAGGGATAATTATACAAATTGATATTTCTTTTCTTATTCTTGTAGGCGCTTCAGATTCGATGGAACTTCAGTCACATCTCAATAACACTTTCATCTCAATTTCTCATAAATACTTCATTGCATTCTGGAATTTATTTTATATTTAGCTGTATTCAAAATTAGCTGTATTCATATTTAGCCGTATTCAAAAGTAATTAATCAAATTGATATTTCTTTTGATAATCTTTATTCAAAAATTTGAACTTTCTTGGATTTTGGAAAAGTTGCAAAATATGGGATAATTATTTAAAATTATTATTTAATTATAATTCTCAAACGTAAAATTAAATTTCTTGCACAAAAAAATTATAAAAAGTTTTCCAAGAAACTAATGAAAATTGCAATTCAGATTCGATCAAATTTCAGCCACATCTCAATTACACTTTCAACTCAATTTCTCATACATTATTACAGCTAAATATGTTATTAAAAAAGTCAAATATGGAGATAAATTTATCATGAAGTCTATCAATCTATCAAATAAAATTTACTGCATTTGAAAATTTCTCAAATTCTTCAACTTTGAACATGTTTATTGAATAACTTGCCTTTATAATTTAAGAGTGAAAGAAATAGATTGAGGATTTAATTTTTTTGAATGTATGTACATATAATTTTAACCCTCTAAGCCTCAATTGAAGAAATATTAAAAAAAACCAAGTTGGATAATATTTTTTGGGTTAAATTGTTGCTTTTAATTTCAAAAATGACCTCAAAAATTGTGTACAAGGCTTCGTTTACCTCTAAGGTGACAGAATGAAAAAAGTGCCTCAAGGCTCTTTTGGGGCTATCAGTGAAAAAAGTCGGCTGAAAATATGTTTACATTTTAGATTTGTCAATTATCTCTTATTATCCAGACCCAACAGATTTTGTTGTGTGTGCTGCTTAAGAGCAGATTGAAATTGACCCTTCCGAGATTTTTCCCGTAAGAAAATCGAAAAAACACTTGGAGTGTACAAGTCAAAATAAAAGAACTATTAAAAGCTTCCGAATGCTTTAAAGCTTCTTGCAAATGTCAAGCTGTGTTTATTAGCAACAGTTAAAAAAAAATTTCATGTTCCAAAAATGTTTAATTTTTTAGTTATTGTGAATTAACCGATAAGTGCCTTGAGGCACTCTTGGGTATTAGAGGGTTAATTAATTCTTAGCCTGATTTAAAAAAAAAAATCTTTTTTATTTCGTTTTTAGCATTACAAATTGCAATTTTCAAATTGACAATAATATTGTACTTTAAAATTGCAATTGAAGTCAAAATTACAAGCAACATAATCGAAAACTCAACCCTTTTACAACATTTTCAATATAATTGTTAGCATAAAGTGTTTGAAATGAGAGAAAACAAGTGAATTTAACAGGCATGCCACAGAAATCTCTTTCACTTGACTTTCACGTCAATTTCATTTCTCCGTGCCACAGTCCAATCACCTGAACAATTTTGAGTGAGATGAAATCATCGCTCAATTTACTGGCGTCTGATGCCATGAGAATAATGTCACATTTTTTGTCCGAATTTTTGAATTTAGAGTTGTCAAGTAACTTTTATTGTTTGTCGCGCCAATAACTTTTAAATTTTTTTAAGCTATACAATATCAATTATATAAATTGATTAAATTATATAAATTAAATAAGAATTAAAATGAAAATTTGATATTCTGCAATGATAAACTTTAAAAAGTTGCTAAACAAACCCTTGGGAAATTTAATCTGAGAAGGGGCCAACCCTAGCAGCCCAGTACGAAAAGGTTGATGAACATGCTAAAAAACCTAAATCACACGAATTTCTGTGGCACGGAGAAATTTTCGAAGTGGAATTGTTTTTTTCTGAAATCGCTTTCACTAGTGATTTCTGTGGCATGCCTGTAAAAGTGTTTTAATTTTCAACATAAGAACAGACAGCTTTGAGTTTTTCTTTATAATTTCATTTACAATTCGCAACTGGTTCAAGCAAAAACGGCAACAAAGTCAAGGTTAACAATTTGAGGAGCCTGCAATTAATTCAAATTCAAATTTGAATGAAGTCGAGTTGCTTTTTGATTATCACAGAAAACGCATCAATTGGCGTTCATTTGGTTTTGGCCAGAACACAAGTTGAGCAGTTGAACAGTTGAAGTAACTGCAACTTGCAACAGAGACTTGCAACAGAGACTTGCAACAAGCAACAAGATATTTATGTTATTGTGCCACAAAATGCATTAATTCAACTGAATTGAGTTGAGTTGCAATTTCTAGTGGATAAAAGGGGGCGAAAAGGGGGCGAAAAGGGAGTTTGGAGTGTGTGTAGAAACATGTCTTCGTTTAAGCTGTTTGTGCTCGCTCTCTTTCGCTCTTATCTGTCTGTCTCGCTCTGTCTGCTGCCGAAAAGTGCCTCGCACATCATTTTCCATGGCAAGATGAAGAGAAATGACGTTTTCATTGCCATTTTTGCAACTTGCAA
Source organism: Drosophila subquinaria (assembly GCA_037043405.1). NCBI lineage: Eukaryota > Metazoa > Arthropoda > Insecta > Diptera > Drosophilidae > Drosophila > Drosophila subquinaria. The sequence goes on from JBAMBL010001806.1 coordinate 33,438, forward strand.
CGTCAACAAATGGCAAAAAAAAAGAAACAGAAACCGAAGCAGAAAATGGAAATGGAAATGGAAATAGTAGTTGCAGAAATAGTTACAGCAAATGGCAATGGGCAGGGCATGAGGTACAACAACAAGTTGAGCTGTTTGCCTCAATGAATAACTGGCCAAGTGAGTGAGTGTGTGAGTGAGTGCAGTGAATGAATAAATGAATAAACAGTTTTTGGAAGCCACAGCAAAGTTTCAACTCAATTCGAAGCGTTTTCGTTTTCGATTCGATTCGATTCGACTTGCAACTCGCTATTTTCCATTGTATTGAGTTATTTGCATGCCCTGTAAACAGCAACTGGAGTGGGTAGCATGGGCTATATAAAATTAAAATACTAATTGTGACTAGCACATTAAATAATAAGAGTAAACTTGTAGTGCTGGGAAATCCAAGTAAGAAAGAAATAAAATGAAAATGGAAAATCATAAAAAAAAAAATAAAAATTTAAAAACTTTAAAAAATAAGAAGTATAAACATAGAAGTTAACATGAAACCAAACAACAGCAATATTTTTATATGTAATGTTAAAAATTTTATTTCCTGTTCTTTCTGTTCTGTAAAAATAAATAAAATAAGTAAAGAAAAAAATAAATAAAAAAATATAATTAATAAAATAGTTAAAATGGTACCTCAAACGAATTCCGAAACTTTTTTAAGCAATTTTAAAAAAAGAAGAAAAAAAAACCAAGAAGAAAATTTAAAGAGTCCAAAATTGGGAAGAAAAAATTATGAATCATAAATAAGGAATTTCAACTAAGAAAAATAGTCAGAGTACAAAAAATAGTAAAAAAAACATTAGGAAAAAAAAATTGGGAAACATATTTTTGGTTTTCCTGTCATTGGTTAAATTCTCGAGTTTAAAAAAAATGCTCAATCATCAGAAGAAAAAGCCAGAAACTATTGCATTTCTACCAACACTGAAAAATATGTGCAAAACATGCAGATTTTGAAAAAATAGCTCGAATAAATATCAAATGCGCTGGCAATCGAAGTCCTGATTTTGATATAAATGGTTCGACAAATGTTGTCCTTTTGCTAATAGGAAAAAGCCGAAATCAAAAATATTTTAATAAAAATCGAGCGATTTTTAATGGTACTTTTGATTTCGGCATTTCCTAATTTTTGTTTTCCCAATTTTTGTTTTCCTAATTTTTGTTTTCCCAATTTTGTTCTTCCCAATTTTTGCTTTCCCAATTTTGGCCTTCCTAATTTTGGATTCCTAATAACTGTTTTCCTAATTTCGGATTCATAATTGTGGATTCCTAATTATTCGATTCCCAATTGTGGATTCCTAATTTTTTTTTCAGAGTTTTTGTATTCTAAGTAATATTTTTCGACATTCATATATAGAATCAGTTAAAGTAATAGAGAGAGGAAACTAGAATCAATTCTAGTATTTTTCTGAAGTACTTTATTATAATTAAAAGTTCGCTAACACTTTTAGCGAACTTCAACATTTTAAGTTTCAACAGCAAATAAAACCTAAAGCTCAATTTTTCTCAACAGTTTAGAGTTGTTAATGGAAATCTATTTACTTATCTCATATCCTCATATCCACATTTTAAAACTGTCTAAAAAGAAGTCAAATTTCACTAAAAGTGTTTGATTTTTTCCGATTCAATTTCTGTTGCATACTTCCAAGGATATTTGTGAGTTTAAGCAATTTCCTTTTTTTTTATTTTTCTTTTTTTCCCTTATTTTATTTATTTTATAACATATTATTTATTGATGGAAAACATATCTTTCAATCCAGTTGCATTTAAAAATTTCAATAATTTTTACATTTCAATTTTAACAGTAACTGCAATTAAATTCAGACAACAAATGAACCCTATAAATTGAATAAATAAAAAAAAAAAAAATTGACAAAAAAAAAATTAAAAAAATGTGTCTTTAAAAACTATTGAGTTATTTTATAAATTTCAAATTAAATTGAATTTAATGTAATTAACTTTTAAATGAAATTAGAATGCATTAACTAAATTTTGAATGCAATCATTTATTAAATAAAACATAGCAAGCACCTAATGATTTGTTGTTGATTTGTTGTTGTTATTGTTGAAATTGCAAATATATTTATTTATATAAAATTGCAATCGGTTTTTGGTGACAGTTTTTCAAAAATTGCTAGAGATTTATGAAACACATCTGAATTTTGAAGTACAATTACATTTCCCTCTGTCTGTTTCACTCAATTCTTTTACTTATCTGTCATTCACACTTTACACTCACTTAATTCTCACTTTTTTAAATATATTTAACATGGCAAAATTACAAAAATTATTATAGAAACAAGTGGAAAAGTTTCAAATTGAGATCACAAATTAAGTCTCATCAGAAATCTATTTATATGACTTTTGGAAACATTTTTTTGTAGTCACTATTAGAATTGTTTGCAGCAAAACATTTTATGTTTGAGACCGAGGAAAAAAGTAAAAAATTTAGACTCTGACAAAAATTCGAAATTTTCACTGGATACTTAATGGGTTTGGGTGTGTTTTGTATCATTCAAACGGCACTCAAATTACCTTTCCATTGATGCCAAAATTTACATAAAGTAAGTTCAATTTATGAGTAGATTTAACTTGAAATGTTATGCCGTAAGTTCGAAGAAATTAATCAAAGCACTTGTTCGGAGCAGAACTTATAACTTTTCTGAAATGTATCTAGTTAATTTGTATTTACTTTGTCACTGTTCTTATTTGCTATTTTGTCACAATTTCGAACCAATTAATGCAACACCTGTGCGTATGCAACAAAATTGTTAAGAATGCATTACGCATGTTAAATGTTAATGTCATGTAACTAATACTCATTTTGGCACACATATGTATGATCTGTAAAAAGCATGAAATATATACATACATCGTACAACAGCCGGCAATAAACGCAGCAAAATTAATCGATCGTGTTTTAACTTTGAAAATACGAAAAATCGGGATATATCGTTGTTCCCTCAAAACAGCACTGATATTTTAAAATGTTATTTGCAAACACAATTCTCTCCAAAATGACTAGAGATTTATAACTTATTCATTACATCCAATTACATTCGTCACTGTTTCACGCTGTTTACTCAATTCTTTAACTTTATGAATTAACTTTCTATCGTTCACATTCTATACTGTCTTGATTCTCACTTTTTTAATTATCTATTTTATATGACAAAAGCACAAAAATTAAAATAAAAATGATAAAAAAAATTGAAAATTTGCTAATCAGAAGCTAATTTTTACTATAAATCGTTTCATATGATTGTAGAAAACTTTGCCTGCTTTCTGCTAGAACCGATTTCGATCCGAATTCGATCCGATTTCGAACCGATTTCGATCCGATTTCGAACCGATTCCAGGATGAGTTTTTTTTAGTATTTCTATTAATATATTTTTTAAATATTTCTCTTTTTCTGTAACTGATTGACTGTATTAATCTAAAAAGTTTGTTCTCTCCTTTTATTTGACACCCCTGAAGTTTTTCTGATAGTTTTCTATTCGTTTACAGGGTAACTGCGCGTTGTTCAGCCCGCCGTTTGCTTTGGTCAATTTTGTGTGTGTGTTGTGGAGTGTGTTTTCTTTATTTGAAGTCGTTTGAAGAGAGGGAGGGAGGGGGAAAGAGAGGGAGGGGGGGAGGGAGAGGGAGCACATAGTGTGTAGTGTATTTTTCACTTACCGGAACTGCAAAGCAGAACGATTGCTGAGCAGGCGATAAATCCAGCTGTGGAGCAGCAGAAACTGAACGTGTTGTGTCCTTGCAGCGCCATCTCTGTCTCTGTCTCTGTTGCACACGGCGTAGAAAGAGAAGGCTATACTGATGGATAGATAGAGTAGAGCAGTGGGAGGCGGGGGGGCAACGGCAGAGTCTTTTGTCTCCTCTTCTCCTTCTCCTTCTCCTTCTCTGCTTCCTTCTCGTTTGAACAGAAGTTGCTGCAGTTTGTTGTTGTTGTTGTCGTTTGTGGCTTTCTTTCTTTCTATCTATCTTTCTTCTGTTTTGTCAGTTAATGCAATAACAGATCTCTCATTCTGTCTCTCTCACTCTCTCTTTGAGCTGTTGCTGTCTCTGTCGCTGGCACTCAAGTTGCAGTTTATTTAGAAAACAGAGTTTTTTGAAGTGCCGGCATTCAGAAAAAGCGATTTGGGGCAACAACAACAATAGCAACAATAACAACAACAACTGTGGCAGTTGCCACTCTCAGCTATTGGCCACATTGTTGCCACACACACACCCACACACACACACAGTCTCTCTCTCTCTTTGATTTTGAATCGGTTTGATTTGAATTCGGTTTCGAATTCAGTTGCACATGCAAATTTCAATTTCCGTTGCTTTCTTCGTTGTGCACACAACCGACATCCTTCATTTCCGCCTTGCTCTCCACTCTCCTTTCTCTCCTTTTTACTCTCTTCTGTTTTTTTTTTGTTTCGGACTTAGAATTCGTTTTTGAACTCTTTTTATTTCACAAAACAAATAAACATTAACAAAAAACAAACAACAAATTCAATTCATTTATTGCTTAGCTAATTTTTAATTTATTTTTATTTATTTTTTATTTTTATTATTTTTCTACATTTATTTTCCTTGCACTTTGCGTGTTTTCCGTTCGTTACGCGTTCTTCAAAAATTGCTGCCAAGTTTTTCGGCGTTTTCCGCGCAACGCACGAGACGCGTCCGTTTGTATCTGAATCCGGATTGAAACTGAACTAAACTGAACTGAACTGAACACACAAGGCTGAAAACTGAAAACTGAACTGTTGTTGTCATTGCTATCAGCGCCAAGCGCCAAAATGGAACAAATGCAACTCCGTCAGCGGCAGCAGCAGCAACAACAACAACAAAAGCAGCGACAACAGCAGCAGCAGCAGCGTCATCGGCAACTGTCGCTCGTGTCTTTGCACGAAGCCGAAGCGAAACGAAGTCGAACAAAGACGAAGACGAAATCGACGACGACGACGACGGCAACGACGAAGTCGAAGTCGAAGTCGAATACTGGGCAAACGATGTTCGCGTATAAGTTACAATTTCAGTTGCATGCTTTCAGGGATATTTGTAAATTCAATAAATTTTCTTCATTTTATTTGAATAACAGAATAATTAAAAAAAAAAATGCATTTTATTTATTTTTATTTCTTTATTTGTCGATAAATAATTATTTTAGATATTTTTATATAATTCTTTTTTGTTTTTGTATCAGAGAAGATTTTAGTTAATTTATTTTAAGTATTTACAAAATTATGTTTTCCTTAGCAATTATAGATTATTCATTGTCCTTATAAAACAATCAAAATATTAGGTATTTTAGAGTCAAATTTAGTTTGTTAGCAATACAATTTTTTAATAAATAATTGATTTATTATTTGTTTTTAATGACAGCAAAGATAGGTATTTAAAATGATTATCTTAGCAATAATATTGTAAATATTTTATTATTCTTAAATATGTAGCATACTTTTTAGACTTAGATAAGCAAAATTAAATATAAATACAGTCGAACTTCCCTAACTCGAACTTCCCTAACTCGAAGTCTCTCTAACTCGAACAAAATCGAGTGGCTAGGCAAATTTCATACAATTCTACTTCCCTAACTCGAACTTTTTTCGTGGATAATGGTGATTCGAGTTAGGGAAGTTCGACTGTATAAATATTAAATTTATAAAAAAGTATTTTATACTTGTGCATTTGACTTGACATTAAAAAAAACAACTTACATATTTGCGTTAATTTAAATTAAACATTTTTAATTCCAAATTCATTATGAAAAAATACAAATAAAAATAATAAATAAATGGCACATAATATTCAGCCAATTATATTGTTTAAATTCCTTAATTTTTATTAAATTGTACATATTACAAAAAAATGATTTTATTAAAAATTTTTGTATGCATACAATTTTATTCAATGCCAGACACAACTGTTCTCATCAATTTCATTCATTATTTGCAACTTATTTCTACTCTAGTAAAATTTCTTGCATTTATCTTATATTTATTTAATTCCATTATTGTTCAATCTTTTTTTTGACAATTTACTGTTTTTTACTTGTTTTTATTTCATTTAATTTATATTCTAAATTTACATAATGTTAAATATATTATAAATCTAAGTCTACATTTTTAAAATTCTCTCAACTGCCAATCACAACTGTTCCCATTCAAAATCCGTTCACAACTCACAATATTTGTGTTCCCTACCCAGTATTTTAGCCGGCTGTGTTACAAACAATACTCTTATACTCTTATACAAAACACTTATACAGCTGCTCGGCGACTCTTCGACTTGTGTTTTGAGGCTCGTCATTGATGATAACGATGACGAGCACGACGCCGCGACGTCGCGTCGCTGCCGACGCCTGCGCTACAGCATTCGTTAAACTTTCAGCGAATTACAACGCTCGACGGCCACGTGCGCTGCCTTCGGCTCTGCCTTCAGCTTCTGCTGCTGCTGCTGCTTCTGCTTGTACTTCTTCATCTGCTGCTGCCACTGCTGCTGTCGTTGTCGCTGCTGCTGCTGCTGCCGCTTCTTTTACTTTGTGCTGTTTTGTGCCGTTAGCAATCAGCGACGCGTCGCTGCTTCAGCTGTTCTCATAGTTTGTGTTTGTTGCTGTTGTTGTTGCTGTTCTAAGACCAGTAAAATGGTGGCAAGGGATTATGAGTTTGTGACAATGTTTGTCTGTTTCCATGAACACTTCTTGGAACAGATTAAAAGCATTAGAGCAAACAAATTTATGGAAATAGTAATTAAATGTTGTGTACGTTTGTTTTAGTATTATAAATATTCATATTCTGAATTTTCAAAAATTTCAATCAAAATTTGTTTTGAGCAGGAATTTTCTTCAGTGCTTCCAGAGTTTTAATCCAGATTTTTCTGTACTTTAAATATTTTTTAAAATTCATTTTTAAATATTTTTTTAATTTTTTATCCTAATTTTAGTCATCATTTTAAATCAGTCGTGTCCAAAATGCCAAGAGAATAGGAGCTCATAATTCTGCCGGCGTCGCAGCCGACACACGTACAGAGAGTGAGAATACGTGTGGTCTATAAATAGCACGTTCGGCGGCTTATGCTCTCACTATGCGTGTCTTCGGCATTTCGTTCTCTCACGCAGCATCTGATCGGCTGATCCTTTTCGATGTCAGTCGCTGAGCTGCGTTCGATGAGGAGAGACTGAGACAGCGCTAGACTTTTATCAGACACTGCAACTGATGCTTTGCTCTCTTTACTTCGCCAACTGCAACGATGCGACAGTGCGAATATGCTTGCATTTCATTCTTTCAGTGTAAAGCAGTAAAACGTTTCATTCTCTTCGTGTTTCGCTGCCACGCACACAAGCGCCATGTTTGATTGTGTGAGTTTGGACAACACTGTTTTACATACATTTTTTAATTTTATTTTAAATTTTTAATTTAGTTATAATTTTTTTTTAATCACATTCAACTTTAAAAATGATAATATTTATTTTATTTTGTAAATTGTTTTCCTGTTTTCATTCTTTTAAATTAGTTTTGATTAACTCAAAGTCAGATACGACTACTGGGCATCTAATAGTCGAGCAAGCCGACTGCACTTTCTGATTTGTGTTCTTTTTATTTGGTTTCGCTTGTCTGTTGTTGTTGTTGTTGTTGTTCTATGCAGCGCTGCTTCTGCTTATCAGTGAGAAGCGCGAAACAACTGCTCCCCTCCCCCCTCTCTACTCTCTCCCACTCTACCCCCCCCCCACCCCCTTGCCAATGTCCACACCACATCCTTGTCGTTATGTGATGTCCTGCCTCGTTTCGTTTGGCGCTCGTTCATGTCGTGAAAAGCTTTGATATAAATTCTTATTGGCGCATTACAAATTGTCGTCTTTGCCTGTCTTACGTGTGTGTATGTGTGTGTGTGTTTATGTGTGTGTGTGTGTACATAATGTAATCACTCACATAGCACTAAGAAAGAAAGAGAGAGAGAGAGAGAGAGAGAGAGAGAGGCACTAATGAGATTTCTCGCTTATTGTTTGTTTGTCATTAGATTTCGCGCATATTTTCCATAATTAGATTTTTACTTCATTTGCATACAAATGCAAAAACAAAAATAATAAAACACAACAAAATATAAAGAATTGAAAGTTCTTTTTTTCACATTTTCATTGTTCTGTCTCGTGTCCCTTTGTCTTCGACATTTATCCCCAGTTCCGTACACGCATAAATTAAGCTGCAGGTTAAATCTGTTAAGTCTGCCTAATGTGTGGAACAAATTAAATATTTGGGGCTGCAGATACTCGTTACTCGCTACTCGTTACTCGTTAATCGTTACTCGTTACTCGCTACTCGCTACTCGTTACTCGCTGCTTGTTTGTTTATTACCATATCATCTGTCTTTTTCAATCTCTTCCTTAATTCTTTCTGTCAATCAGAATCGATTTATTACTTCCTACTCGTTATGTACTGCGTTTGATTTTTGACGAGCATTTGTCTATATCATTACTCATTATTCGTTACTCACTGCTTGCTACACAACTGTTCTCTTCCTGCCACAATATGTAAATCACTTCATTACTCGCTACTCGTTACTCGCTTCTCGCTTCTCGCTGCTTGTTTCGTGTTTGTTTTTTGCTTAGCATATTTCCGTCTAAATATTTTACTTCGTTCTTTCTCTTCATTTTATTACTCGTTACTCGTTACTCTTCACTCGCTGCTTTCTTCGAATTTGTTTTTGGCCATTTAAACTATATATTTTAATCTCTTCCTTTTTTTTGTTTTCTGTCAATCTGAATCGCTTTATTACTTCCTACTCGTTAATCGGCACTCGTTACTCGCTGCTTATTACGCGTGTGTTTTTTGCCTAGCATCTGTCCATTTCAATCTCACTCTAAATCACAAACACTTCATTACTCGCTACTCGTTACTTGCTACTCGTAGCTCGCTACTCGTTACTCGCAGCTTGTTTCGTTTTTGTTTTTTGCTTAGCATATTTCCATCTAAATATTTTCCATCATTCTACCTGTGTATCACAATCACTTGATTATTCGTTACTCGCTACTCGTTACTCGCTGCTTGTTTCGTGTTTGTTTTTTGCCATTTAAACTATCTATTTTAATCTTTTCCTTAATTTTGTTTCCTGTCAATCTGAGTCGCTTTACTTCCCACTCGTTAATCGGCACTCGTTACTCGTTGCTTTCTACACGTGTGTTTTTTGCCTAGCATCTGTCCATTTCAATCTCACTCTCTGACTCACACACACTTCATTACTTGCTACTCGCTACTCTTTACTCGCTACATTTTACTCGCTACTTATTACTCGCAACTTGTTTCTCTTTTCTTTTATGCTTAGCATATTTCCATCTTAATATTTTTCATTTTTCTATCTGTGTATCACAATCCCTTCATTACTCGTTACTCGCTGCTCGCTACACTTGTCAATTTTAATCTCTCGCTATTGTTTTCAGTGAGTTACAATGACTTCATTATTTGCTACTCGTTACTGTCTGTTACAGTTACGTTAACATTCTAAGCATTCGCTATCTTTATTGAATGACATGGCATATTTCTTGATTTTCTCTACTCGTTACTCTCTACTCGGTACATTTCATATTAATATGAGTTTCGTTTTGAATCTCTTTGCCTCAATTCTAAAGGCAATATGGCAACATGGAGTGCCTTTCCTTAACTCGTTAATCGCTAACCTTTACTTTACTCGATTCCTTATCTGTTTACGATCTTTTCAACACTCTTTTCCTACTCGTTTGCTAATTTTGTCACCTTCCACTGCCTCCACTCAGTTTTAAATTGCAAAACAAAACAAATTTGTCAAAAGTCTAAGTGGCAACATGGATTACATGATTTTCCTTTCAATTACTCGCCAGTCGTTACTCGCTATTAATGAAATGAAAGCCGCGAATCGGCAAATGAAAAGCAATCAAGAGAAAGGGCGGCTAATTCAATTCAAATGTCTCAGCTAAATTTGAGTGGCGTCTCGTTGCATTAAGTATTAAATGCCCACGCAATTCAATCAAATTCTCAACGCAAATCCCAAATACACACACACACACACACACACACACACACACACGCACACACACACATACACCTCTGTGACCCATGCCACAAAAATCAAACCGAAAAACCGAAACCAATCACTTGACATTACAACAAAACACACAACAATTCCAATTCCATGTTCAATTTAACGCCTCGAATTGACTTTGCAATGCTCTGCTTAACCGAGTTGGGAATTACAATATCGAATGCATCGAATATCTATTTCAAATCTATAGCAATTATATATTTTAGTGAGCAGATGTCTCTGACAATTTTCTAGGCATTCATAGAAGTTTTTACGTATTTAATTCCTATTTTTTATTTTAAAGAAACCTCAAGATTTTTTAGATTTTTTAAAATAAAATAACAAATATGCTACAATAACTGTTTTTTTTCTAGATTTTTATTTTTTAGATTGTTATTTTTTAAATTTTTACTTTTCAGATTTTTATTTCTTAGATTTTTATTTTTTAGATTTTTATTTTAAAGTTTTTTGTTTCTTAGATTTTTTAGATTCATTAATTATTTATAAAATTTGTGTATTTAAAAAATTTTGAAACAATTCTAATTTATTTGTTTACTATGCTGAAAATTTTGTATTATTAACATATTAACTTCTCTTAATATATTTCTTAATTTAAATTTTGATTTTTATTTAAAGTTGCATATGTTTGTTATGGCTTAATATATAATAAACTATTTTTATTTATTTATATATAATATTGACAGCAATCCAATAAATGTTCATATTTTTACAAAACATTTAAAAATATGTTTATATTATTTCTTCATATTTTTACCAGAAGTTCAAAATTTTTTTTAATATTTATATAATTACATTTAGTACATGGGTATGAATATGCAACAATAAATATGTATTAATATTGTACACAACATCAATATTTTGAAATTTTCGAAACCATTCTAATTTATCTTTTTACCATGCTGAAATTTTTAAATTGTTTTTATATTAAATTTCTTTATATATATTCTATAAGTACAATTATAATTTATTTTATATTTTTTCTCATATAATATCTAAAAAACGAGTTTTATTTGAAATGATATTCAAACATTTAAAATTTTGTTTTAATTTTAATTTTTTTTTTTATATTTTTACCACAAACTTAATATATTTTTTGTATTTTAACATTTAAAATTATGTTTTTTTTTTTTTTCCATATTTTTGCAATAAATTGAACATATTTTTAATATTTTCCCTTAACCATTATTTAATGCCCTAGCTGATGTAGTCTCCAATTTTGGTTAGTGTACTTCTGTTGGTGTATGCAACAGTGCAACAAGAGCGTCAACCGTCGCGACGTTGTGCCACATGCACCGATAATTGGCAGGCAGGCAGGCAATTCGCCATACAACCGTTTGCACCCGCTGCGACCCGTTTCAACCGTTTCAGCCGACAAATTTGGCATTGATTAAGGCAGCGCCAAAAAGTATGCAGCGCATTTTTGCCAATATTCGCACTGTGGCTGCTGCTGCTGTTGTTGTTGTTGTTGTTGTTGTTACACCTTGCACTCAGCACACACACACAGAAAGAGAGAGTAAGAGAGTGGGAGAGAGTGGCAGAGTGAGAGTCGTAGAGAGAGAGGGAGAGAGACACTGTCAATGCAATTGAATTCGTGGCAGTTTTAATGTAATTAGTTTTTACACCTTGGCAAAGGCAGAAAGTACAAAAGACCCTCTCAGCTTGTAGACACGGGGGGGGGGGGGGGTTTGTTAAGGGGGCAGCAGCATTTTGGCTTTTTGTCTGGCACATTTTCTAATTGAAAACGCCAATGGCAATTGTTATTTGGGCTCCGAGCCGCAGTCGGATTAAGCTTCAGCTAATTGGCAACAAGATAAATCGCTGTTGCAATTTGCCGCCTGAAATTATGCGACAAGATCAATTTGAGGGCCAAGGTCTGCAGTTGCCGTAAATTATTCCACAAGCCACAAGCCGACTATCTGGCAACGCCGCCACACACCCACCAACCACCTACTATATCTGGCTAACAGTTAACAGCAATTGCAAGCACTCAACCACCTTATGATAAAGGTCTCTTGGCCTAAATGTGGGGCAATTCAAGTGGAAAAAAAAGTGGGAAAGGCTATGGTCGAGTACCCGACTATGGGATACCCGTTACTTATTGAAATGAATATTTAAAAAAAAAATGTATTGCATACTCTTAGGCACTTACGTTGCTTGAAGCTTAAATCAGCCATTACTGCTGTTCTGTTTATCCGATCTAGTTGCTATTAAGTGGAATGATAGCTAATAATAATAGATAACGTTAATTATCAAAAAAAAACGTAATATTCTAAAAACTGTGCGTTCTACACTGCTCTCATACAAAGTCTAAACTTTTTTCTACAGAATTTTATGTATGTTATTGCGCTTTTAAAGAAACTCGAAATAGAAAAAAAAAATTTAATCTTTCTTCGATTTAGATTGTTATGAAACAAATAGAAGAAATGGAGAAATTTAATATTTGAAAAATTGTATTTTGTAATAGAAACTTTTGTCGTTTCATGATTTAGTTTTTATTACATCTTATTTAATTCTTACACAGAAAAACAAATGGCATTCTAAAATCAAGTATAAAATACTTAATTTAAGCTCGCATTCTTTAAGTATGTTTTCAGGATTAAGCAGAATAATCAAGCCTGTATCGGGATTAAATGGGAAAATACACATTTGCTGAGCGCGAGAGGAAAATTCTCTCTCGGCCTCTCTCATTTCCGGTGGCTCAGTGGTTAGAGTCGCCGACTCCAGTTTGAAAATATTCTGGGTTCGATTCCCCCGTCAATATTAAAAAAAAATGTAAAAATAAAAAAAATTTAAAAAAAAATGTTAAAAAAAAATATCTATTAAAAAAAAAAAAATTTAAAAAAAAAAACGTTTAAAAAAAAATTAATCAAAAAACAAAAAATCAAATATTTCATACTTCTGACATCGTTTCGGATTGAATTCGGGCTAAATATCCCGGACTTTTTTTTCTGTGTATGCTACTCAAATAATTAATAGATATTATGTAACTTATTTTATTTCAGAACCAATGAAGAAAACATAAATTTTTTCTTTGCTAAAACAATTTTTAACTGTAAAGAGCTGTGTCTACATTCTTTAAGGTATTATTCTGAATCGCTTTTCAAGTAACTTGAAACTGGAAAAGAAAGTCTTCGTACCACAATTCATATGTCTAGCTCTTCCAGATGTGAGAATGTAATTTTATTCACTATATTCTCAGCCTGTTGAAATTACAGTTTTACTTTCACAGCACGAGCTTCAATAACTCGAATTTCTCTCTAACTTATGGAAAAGTACTCTATAAGTCGCATGTCTCCATAACTCGAACCTTTTCTTTGGATAATGATGATTCGAGTTATAGAAGTTC